>CAUYPK010022345.1:0-61548 GCA_963574355.1 Loris lydekkerianus
AATAATAATAACATATCCAGGGAACCATCTCTTCCCTGAGATTACTTATCCCTTCTCTTTCAGGAAAATGAAAGGACCTTGCAGGCTGCTGCTGTTCATGTCAACAATTCTCCCAAAGCCAAAAGAGCCGTATTCCTGCCCCTTGTGGCTAGTATTTCCCTCACAACTTTTGCTGTAGCCGCTGGCCTAGCAGGAGGAGCACTAGGTCATTCCCTCGTCACTACACCTAAACTTTCTCAACAATTTCAATTGGCAGTAAAAGCCTCAGCTGAGTCTTTAACTTCTTTGCAACGACAGGTCACTTCCCTTGCCCAGATAGCTCTACAAAACCGATGTGCTTTAGATCGTCTCACAGCCGAAAAGGGCGGTACATGTTTGTTTTTAGGAGAAGAATGTTGTTTTCATGTTAATGAATCTGGTGTAATAAAAACCCAAGTTAATAGATTACACAAGCTTAGCATTGATTTGCAAAAACAGAAATTTGCTGCTGCTGATGATGATTGGTGGAAATTGTCCATATTCTCTTTATTAATGCCCCTTATAGGACCATTAATTCGTTTTTTACTTATTAATGGATTTTATAAAGACACAAATTGGCTCCTGGCTATCTAAACCCTTACAAATATATTATCACAGACTCGATTTGGCTGATAGAGGCCTGACAAAACCTGAGAATGATGGACCTCCTTTAGGAGCTGCACAGAACTCAGATCTGTGCACGTTGGTTCGTCCCAATGTGAACACAACGTGGGTACCCATATGGGGTGCGAGGCAAAGCACTGCAAAGGGAGGACACTATCGTCCACTCTGAGTCCCCTTAGAAGCAAACCTGATTTGCATAGAGGTTGGTGTCAATATTTGACTAGTCCACTGAAGGACCGCTCCATGAAAAGGCTCTGCCTCTCCTCCCCAAAAGACACCAAGAGCCACCTAAAATGCCTGGACTTCGGAACCCCGCAGGAGGAATCAGGTCAATACTTCCCCCCATAGGTCAATGCCCACTCATCTATAGATGAGACGTTCATTCCTCGTTCCCACCTATGCCGCCTCACTCAAAAAAATAGAAAGGGAGGAGATGCCGGGAGCTGATACCTTAAGAAATAAAAAGCTTATAATAGAAATTTACAGCCAGGAGGAATTTATGGGCGGGTAGGGCATTGTAACTCTTGATTCCAGGAATTTGGTTCCAGAAACTGTAAACACCACACCTGTTACCAGAAACCCCCCACCCTAAACTCACCTGTGAGCACGCCTCCCCTCTCCGCTTGTGTTTAAATAGCTGTTAAAAAATAAAGTTTTGGGGGGTTTGATCAGAATCCTGTCTTGTTCCTCATTCTTCATGTCTCTTGTTTCTTCCACTCTCTCCCTCCATATCCTAGGTCCCTGCTGAACTAGCCCCGCAGGCCGGGGCACTATACAATCTCCCATGAGGCGGTATTTTGGTGAAAGTATATTTCCGTTCCAGAATTTACTTTTGTAGTTTTCAGTTCTCTGCCAAAGGTCCCAATCTTGTATTTTATCTCCTTGAATATTTGTCTGATTCTCCTGAACTCTGTTTCTATGTTGTTTCTCAGGACTTGTGGTCATGTCATCTTGGATCCTCAAATCTGGTTACTTATGAGTACATACTAGTCAATGATTTGAAAATTGTAAAACTAATTTGAAGCCTAAGATGCTATCTTCTCTTAGGATCGATTGACTTTGGTTACTGGCAGGCAGCCCAAAGCACTAGAGAGAGCACATTAATCCCATTTTGGTGACTGATATTATTGGAAGTTAGGCTTTTATTTCTTCAAAGAATGGACTATTTCTTATATTCTCTTTATTTTGGCTGGAGGTTTTGGGATTAAATGGAGATGGGGATACTGACAATTTCATGGAGTAGTAAACATTGATATAATGTACTCAGCACAGTATTTGTATGGAGTCTTTTTTTTTTTTTTCTTTGAGACAGAGCCTCAAGCTGTCACCCTGGGTAGAGTGCCGTGGCATCACAGCTCATAGCAACTTCCAACTCCTGGGCCCAAGCGATTCTCCTGCCTCCACCTCCCAAGTAGCTGGGACTACAGGTGCCCGCCACAACACCCGGATATTTTTTTGGTTGCAGCCATCGTTGTTGTTTGGCGGGCCTGGGCTGGATTCGAACCCATCAGCTCAGGTGTATGTGGCTGGCACCTTAGCCACCTGAGCCACAGGCACCAAGCCTTGTATAGAGTCTTTGATTAAAATTGTTAGCCATTATTATTGAGAGTAGACCATGGTTAGAATTATGATTTTTTTTTAAGTTTTCACCTTTAATGAAATGACTTTAGAAATAATGTACATTTCTATAACACCAATAGTACAGTTTTCAGAGTGTCCATAAGATATGCAAAATTACATCCATAATTACTAGAAATGCCAACATTTCAAGCAGTAATTTGCTACATGGCAAACAAAATCAAGAAAAGCAACCATTAGAAAAAAGAAACCCTTAGCTTCAGACAAGGCAGATTCCAGGATATCATATACGAACAACCTCTGCTTCAGGGAAGGGTTTCTGGGATAACCAAGAATAAGGCTGCCAAAGACTGTTCCAATGCCAGTATCAGAACTAGCCACTCCTACTGCTGCGGCACTTGCATCAATACGTTTGGGAGCAGTATCAATGTCTCTGCTGATTGCACTGGTCTGAAACTGCCTTTGGATTAGCTACAACACACCATTCTGAGCCCCATTATTAAGTACTGCAGAGCCCTCTCCAGTCCTAGCCTCTGGTCGAGATAACACTGCTGCAGAAATTGGTCTGTATGCAACTCTGGATCCAGCTCTTGGATCAGAGCAAGAGTGCAGGCAAGTTTGGCTATGGCAAACATCTTATACTCTTTGGGTGGCACAGCTGGAGGACTCGGGTGACAGGTGACGTGGGCTCCTCTCCCACTTTCTCTTTTCCTGGCAGGTGGTGGTGGCAGAGGTCAAAGGAGTGGGGCTCAGGATTATGATTTTACTATGAACTTAATGATTCTGGATGAGTTATTGAACTTCTTTCAGCTTCTGTTTCCTCGTTTGTAAAATGAGAAAGTTGGATAAGATGACTTCTAAGGCCTCTTCCAGCTCCAGAATGTTATGACCGTGCAAATCTTTAATAGAATTGCAGACTCATCTCTTCCCACCTCCCCATCCAGTTCCCCCAAGAACATTTGTTAAGAGATTAATGTATTACTTTCCCAATAATTTATAGGGCTGTATGCAAAGCAGTTTGAGCTGCTAGCTTAATGGACTTATCATCCTTTCGTTGTTCTAGATCATTAAGTCATTAAAACAAATATAGACTGGTATGGCTGTTGTGGTTTGAAAGACTTTCATCAATGGAGATGTTTTGGGGTAGAAAGAGCAAGAGATAGTTGTTAAAGGTTAAGGCCATGTTCTCCCCAATATTGATGGTGTATCCTTGTCTTTTACTGCCATACTTTTTAGTCATAATAATGGAAATCTTTTTAAAGAGAATTTGTTAGACACTTAGTTTTTTCTTTTAAAGCCAAAGTGATGCACACCTTAAATTATAAAGGAATTTTGAAATAATTTTAAAATTCTATCTTATCTTCCTTAAGCACAGATTCATAATCTACATATTATTCATGTGTAGTCTCTACTAGTTCAGAATCAAGATATGTCAGTTCTCTTGTACTATTTAGAGCATTACATGGCAGAGACATTAAATTCATGAATAAATTATTTTCTTCACTTTGATTATATTTAAAGTGTCAACAAAATTTTCTTTCTTCATCTTAGCTATATTAAGTAGAACTATAACCAAACAAAGGTGCTTACTAAATGCCTAATACCTACCATTATTTTATTTTTTACTAGATGTATTCACAATAAAATCTGGGTTATAACATAGAAGTTACCCAAAAATCTCTCAGTAGGATCTACAGTTTTTTAAGCTGTAGCCACCACACCCAGCCTTGGTCAATTTTTTAATCTCTCTCCACTATAGTTTCCTAATCTATAAAAGAGAAATAATGTTTGTACCTATAAACACTTGATAATTGCTGGAGATTAATATAATTACTGTTTAAATTAATTTATGCTGGAGTAGCTTTTCTACCTTTCTAGCTAATGACTTTCTGGTTCAAAATGACAGTCTGGTAGGTAAAGGAAAATGACAGCACCATTGGGCATTACCTTTGGGCCCAGGATTGAGCCAGGTGTTATGGAAAGTGAAAACATATTCTTTATGTTAGATGTCTTAAAATTTAATTATGTACATAAAAAATATGCATTAGCAAAGTTAAGTTGTGAAAAAGTATTGAGCCTTGCCCTTAAGATGTATGTAATTTTTATGCATATCATTCGTCAAGAAAAAGTTAGAACAGAAAAATAGATAACTGTTATAACAATCCTATAATGCAGGGTATGAAAACATAACAACATTTATGGTCTAGTTGAAAATAGTATTTTGAATTAATAGCTCTCCCTTTTTTGATCACCACACTGGTAATTAAAGTAGAAATTATCACAGAGCACCACTTAATCTGGTTACCTTTCTAGAATTAGGATTGGTTCCTAAAATGAATGAAAACCTATGGCTATATATAGGATAATTAAAATAATTATCTTACTCTGTGTCTCTATACTACAGCTTCCCAGAAAGTTCCAAGGAAATAAGTCTTACAGAGGGGTTTGCCGGTTTAATATGCACTTCTCCCTCTAACTCTAGCAGGAAAGACCTGGGACAGAATGCCCAATGCTTCTCTTATTATGAGCCCTTCCCTGAATCCTTGACCCAGTGTGTAAGCTTATGGGGAGGCTTGTAATATGTGTATCGTGGAAGTGAGGGTACTACTGCAACCCCAAGACAGTGTGGGTGGGGGAAAGTTGATTCTTTGAAAGAAGTGACTCTAGGCAAGCAATTCACACCTGTTCATTCACCTAGTGTGTAAAAAAGTCTGGATGTTTCTCTATGGAGTTACTTGATCAAAATGTTGAAGTAGAGACAGAAGGGATGATTTAAAGATAATTGTTACAATTTAGATAGAACCAACGAGGACAACAGCTATTGGAGAAGAAGAGTGATGAAGGCAGATCTTAAAATAGGATCCAAAATCTGTAGAAATGATGGACGCCTTGTCTGCAGAAGGCCTAAGGACTGTAGGAAGGAATCCAGGAAGGAGGGTGGTGATATTCCTCTTGAGAGGGAAATGAAAAGAGAAATAGGTTGAAGTGGACGAGAAGATAATGAGCTCAGTTTGGGACATGTTGAGTTGTAGAAAATAATGAGTTGGAAAAATATAAGTAAAACCATACTGTGAAGTTTTTTAAAGATGAGATTCTTTCAGCAAATCTGGGGTTTACATAATTGAAAACATACAGAAGGAAAAGAATGAAGGAAAAAAAGAGTCTAGTGACTGAATTTTTTTTCTGCCTAAACAAGTTCACTGTGCACTTTATTTGGGTAGCTGAAGGAGTTCTGGCCTATTTAGAGTAATTCTGTTCCCTTTTTTTTTTTTTGGAGACACGGTCTCACTTTATCACCCTCAGTAGAGTGCTATGGTGTCACAGCTCACAGCAACCTCCAACTCTTGGGCTTAAGGGATTCTCTTGCCTCAACCTCCCAAGTAGCTGGGACTACAGGCACCCACCACAGTGCCTGGCTATTTTTTGTTGCAGTTGTCATTGTTGTTTTTAGCAGGACCAGGCCGGATTTGAACCCGCCACCCTTGGTGCATGTGGCTGGCGCTGTAACCACTGTGCTATGGGCACTGAGCCATGTTCCATTTTTTCTTTTGATCACTAAAAATGTCTGCTTAAAGAATATCATCTTTTTCCTATTTAAAAATAATTTATGGCTGCTAGAGACAATTTGAAAAAGATGAAATAAAACAACACATCACGAACAATAATTACTATATGTGGCACAGTGTAGTCCCTTTTCCCTAAAATATTTTCAGTTATTATAAGAAAGAGTATAGTAATACAGAAGAAGAGTTTCTATCACTTAAAATCTCACTACCTTGATGTAGCCACTGGTAGCATTTTGACTATGTTTGTCTTTAATTGCTTTATACATATATACACACACACACACATGCATATAGATACAAATTTATTTGAATGGGATCATTACACACATGCTTTTTGTATCATGGACATTCCTCTAAGTTTTTTTTAAACTTTTCCCCCCTTACCATTGTGTTACAAATGCAGTGGTGTGATGGTAGCTCACTGTAGCCTCAAACTCCTGGGCTCAAGAGATTCTCCTTCCGCAGGCCCATACCACTATGCGTGGCTAATTTTTGTTTTATATAGAGATGGGGATCTCACTATGTTGCTCAGGCTGGTCTCCCACTCTTAGACTCAAATGGTCCTTCCCACCTCAGCCTTCTAAAGTACTAGAATTACAGACCAGAGCCACTGTGCTCTGCCAGCTTCTGCATATTAAGATTCAATTCATTTTGTTTGTAGTTAGCAACTGCTTAACATTTTAAAATTATTGTTTACTTGTGTTTTTCGTTGCTTCTCTCTTTTTCTTTATTCCTTTATTCTGTGGTCAAAACAACTTATGTTAACTATATTCATATTTAGTGAATTATATATTATGTAAATATATACAGATTTTTATGTGTGTGTATATAATGCATACTTTAAAAAATATGGGCACTTTGATCATTCTTCTAAAGCTGTTTTTAAAAGCTAGGATCATATTATATTCACTTTTCTGTTTTTGACTTTTCCCATTTAACAATACATCATGAAAACCCCCCAAGTCAGTTGCTTCAGATATGTACAAGTATCTCATTTACTTGAGTGTCACTGTCCTGAGAGCAGAGACCTTGGTGAATTTGTTTGTGCAGCACCCAACATTGCACCGCATATAGCAGGCACTTACAGATGAATATGCTGATATTATCAATAATTTGAAGCTGTGCTATTAAGAATTAAAATATTTGGGCTGAGCAATTTTTGTAAGAGTTCTTTTATGCAAAGTATTCAGTGACAGAACCTCATAAGGTTGATAACAGTATTACTATTACTATTCCCATTTCACATATGAAGAAAAATGAGGTGTATAGATGTTAAATACAGTTCTTAAGAACACAGAACCTGTGCCCTGCCCGATACTGCATTCAGGTCTTACACAAATTCCAACCACATGTGTTATCCCTTGTGTTTTGTGAAGCAAACGGCAGTCATGATAAAATCAACATGCCCAACTCCTATGAGAGAGTGATTTGATCTTAGGACTCAGACCGCGACCTTTGCCTAGAGCTCTGCATGCCTCTCTCAAGGCCATGTTTTTCCTCTTTAGAGTCTTCTATGGTGTGTAGTAGATACGACTTTTCACATTCCATTTACAGAGGAAAAGAAGGAGATACAAAGAGGTTATTTTATAAAATGTAGTCAGTACAAGGAAGAGACAGAGAACCCAGGTCTATCAATCCCCAGGCTAGAATTCTGCCCCCAACAAAACCCAAATTCTGGAAAACCCCATCGAGCTTAGGTTTAGTTATAAAGGTGAATGTCAGCATGCGGCTAATTTATGGTTTTAAGGAGATGAAAAGGAAGCACTGTGTGTTTTTTTGGAGCTGGTGCATAGCTGGGGATGCAGAGCCAAGCTGCAGCTCTCCTGGGGTGGGTTTGCACAGATGGCATCAGACCTCCCGGAGAACCTTGGGGAAGGTCTGAGCCTGTGTCCACCCACTGTGTCAGAATCAGAGGCATAGGGCCTAGAATTGGGGGAATGGACTCTTTGGGGATTCACTTTTAATAAACATACCAGGTAACTGTTATGCATACTCACATTTAAGAATTCAACTGTCATGTCCTTCAAAGGATGTTCTTGGGCATCTTGGCTTACTGGGAAAGGCAGGCACTTACTGTGGGCTCCAGGGGAAGCTACTTAAATTCCCAGATTCTCAATTTATATATCTATAAATGGGAATAACAGCACTTACAAACATGAAGGGCTGTAATAACAATTAAAAGTAATATATAGTAGAATCTCCACAGTTGACCACTTTCCTACACTGACCACCTCCTTAAGTTGACCTGGAGTGGACATGCATCACATGTATCAGTCAGCAGGCCTAGTTCCTTATGTTGACCACTCTGTAGGTTGACCAGTTTGTTACAAGCCCTTGGGTGGTCAACTTACAGAGGTTCTTCTGTATGTAAATATTCCAGCACCCAGTGATTAGCCATAAATGGTATTAAGACCAAATTAATCAGTGGTGCCTGTAGCTCAGTGGGTAGGGTGCCAGCCACATACACTGAGGTTGGTGGGTTTGAACCTGGCCTGGGCCGGTTAAAATCAACAATGATAACTGCAACCAAAAAATAGCCTGGCATTGTGGTGAGCACCTGTAGTCCCACCTACTTGGGAGGCTGAGGCAAGAGAAATCGTTTACGCCTAAGAGTTGGAGGTTGCTGTGAGTTGTGATGCTGCAGCACTCACATGGTGACGTAGTGAGACTCTGTCTCAAAAACAACAAAAACAAAAACAACAACAAAAAGACCCACCTAATCATAAGAGAGGAAAGAGATTTATGAGGATATTTTAGAAAATACGAATCTGATTATCTTTGTGTGGCTTTTAGTTTGGAAAGAATCTTTCTTGGGAGGTGTCAAATGATCCTTTATTGAAACATTTTCCCTTGTACTTTGTAACTAGCTGGGCATTCCATAGCGCCACTGTCGTTGTCAGCTATGATGTCGCCAGGGTGGTGGCCATCAACATTGCAGCCCACCGACTGGGCTGTCTCTAGGATCTCTTTAAGGGTTCCAGGGAGTTCTCTGGCTAAACATTGGTGCTGCATCTATGGCAATGTTGACAATCTCATTGAAAGTGATATTTCCATTGTGCTCAATGTTTTTGTCTCTCAGTGGTTCCTTGAGGACTTTGATGATGAGGGCAGAGGCAGAAGGCATCACTTCGGTCTGGGCCTGTCTGTTCTGGATGGTAAGTTTCACTGTAATCCTCAGACCCTATCACCAGCTGCCTTGGTGATGTCATCACCAACCTTTTTTTGTAGACAAACCCAGGGGTCCAATCTTGGGGGCCAGGGCAGACATGGTGCCGACTTCGCCACTGGTGCACCTCAGGTATGCAACTTTGATCTCGTTTGGGGTGGAACTTAGTGGCATGGTAGAGGTGGTTGGTGTTGGATGAACCCAGATTGGGCACCTTGGCCTCCTCCAAGATGAAAGGTGAAAGCTAATTTGGAAAGAATATTCAAGAAAAAAGTTAGGAATTCAGTGATATGCAGTAACTATGCCCCCAAACAGTTCAAGGTTCTAACTTGCTACACAAAGCACAGTCCCTAACCCCTGCCATCCCCTAGGAGCAGGTGAATGGGTCCCGCAGTGCAAAGCAGACCCAGGCAGCGGTGAGGAGCAGAGACAGGCAGGTGTGGAAAGTGCTCCAAGGGGCCGGTACTCTCTAGATAGTGGTGGTAAAACGATGTTGAGTCAGGTGCCAAATGGTGAGGCAGTGATGCCAAGACAAACAGACAAACTGGAAAATAGCACATATACAGACCCCCCAGGGAAAACATTAGATTGTGCCAGATTGGAAGAAAACGGGATCTTCATAAATTATACCTTTGTAAATGGATGTGAGGGAAACAATTCACACATTTTTCTCGAAAAGGGAAGCAAATCAAAACCAAACTTCAGAGCCAATTTGAATGAGCAGCATGAAAAATTTTATCAGAGGGAGCTTCTCAGATGTGACTAGGGATAAGTCATAATCTTGCTTAGCTTTAGAGACCTCAGTGGTAGAAAAGAACAATTAATTGTCTCTTAAGATTTGTTTTAGTGGGAAAATCCCTGATTCCCCAGTAACACAATAAAATTCTGGCTGTAGTCTAATTTAGTCTAAGTCCCAACTGAATTAGGAATTGTAACAAAAACCATTTCCGTCAGTCGGCTTTCTGTGTGGTCCATTTTGCTCTACGTTATAGTCTATATAGACAAGGTCTGCGTTGCTCTTTCATATTAAAACCAAGCTAATGGTGAGAAGCAAATAGCAGTAACATTTACGGATTGTTTACCTAGGGCTGGGCAGTCAGCTAAATTCTTTTCATATGTTATTTAGACTCCATAAGAATCCCAGAAAGTAAGTACTATTATGATGCCCATTTCACTTATGAGAAAAATCAAGGAGCGGGTTCAAAATTCCCAAGCTGATCAGGGTGAAAGGAGGGACTGAGCCCATGCCGTAGTCTGCGCAGGAATTACTTCCCTGAACTGAGAAGGGAAGTTCTTTATTTCACTGATGACTAGATGATCCCTGCTTGGGTTAGATTCTCCTGTACGTGCCCCACTTTCTATTCCTGGAATCAGCCTCTCAGAGACCCAGAGGCTGACATTACAGCAGTGAAATGAGCCATCTGTCAGTGAATATTTTGGCTGCAAAGCCTTATTTTGAATCCAGAAGGAGGGAAAAGGACCTGATGGGGATTTTGCAGGGTGAAGTCCAGGGCAAAGGTCTGAATGACACGACGGGTGAGCGAAAGCCCCTCCTTCCCACCCTGGAATTCCAAATGCCTATTCCCCAAGTTGATTATGATCATCCTGAAAATGTTATCAGAAAATAATTCCCTCATTGCCGTACTGCTTCCTTTTTGTTATCTGGAACTGAAGGTAACTGACCCTAATGATTTAGAAGAAAAAGGAACAAAACCTTTTCAATGATGTTAAAGACAATTTTTAGTTGGGGGCCAAGACTATGGTACTTAGAAATGTTCCTTATTTTCAAAAATTAGTAAAATTATAATTATGTTTACATTTACAAAATTTATTTTTGAATTAAAGTTTTCTGCTTTGATTAAAGTTCCTCATTTGAAAAAAAAAATGTGTTGAAATTGGCTTGAATTTCAGTTTAGGGAGCTAATATAGATCAACACTTTTTAAAAATCATTGAGTGCAATGAGTAGGGAAGAAGGCTTTCTTTTACTTGCACAAATATATCCATTATTAATCAAAATAAAAAATATGTATTCATTAAGCAGAAAAAAATAACTTCCTGGTATTGGCCCCTGAGATGGGCTCTATTTACCAGGAAACTAGCTGGGGACCACTTTTATTCCAGTCTTATGGGAAAAGACACCTCAAAATTCTTAATTCCAACTTTTCAACTTTCAACAATATGGCTGACAATTTACTGTGTGTACACTTGGGCTCTTCTTAATCTGGCAGGTTTGGGCATGTGGTTGATATATAGGCAATAAGTTCAGAGTGCCGTCCAGAATCTCACCATATCATGACCATCATCACCCATGAGCAACGACCCCACAAAGTATTTGAACACATGCTGACACCTTGTTACTCACTTGTGAAGGTACATAATGTAAGAGAGATCATATTGGCCCAACCATAATGGATACATAATTGATTTTAAATAACCTATTGGGTAAAATAAGTAGTAAGTGGATGGGAGAGCAAAGGAAGGGAATTCATAAGAACAAATTTGTCAAGGAAGAACCAGGTATCCCTGGAGCACAGGCCAGGTCTCCTAGGCAGGTGGCAGGATACTGAGATCTGTCAGCCAGGCCTCTTGTGACTGGACCTCTGGACAGGGTGCTTAGAGTGGCTGTGCAGATCTGTTTAGGGAAGAGCTACAGTTGTGATCCTGGAGAAGCCTGGTGGGTGAGAGAGTGTGGAGCAGTGCTAAGGGTTCAGTAACTGGGATGGGGGTGGTCAAGAGAGGGAGTGCAAGCTGGGTCAAGTTTAACTGTAAGACCTTGGCTGAGAATGAACAAGAGGACATTCAGGGGCTACCAGATTAAAGGTGTAGGATCAATAGGAAAGATATGGCCTCTTTTTTTTTTTTTTTTAATAGAAACAAGGTGAGATAGTTTAGCAAATTTTCTGAAATTATGTGTTAAATTGGTTCCTTACGTATTTTTACTACCTTTTCCCAAGGATGCTGATTCATTTCTTTAAGATATTTCTTTGTTGTTTGAATGGCAAACCATCTTAGTCTAAATTTTAAACTTCAAAACTTCCCTCTATAAAGATTTAGACATGATTTTAAATATATTATTATTATTATTATTGAGACAGAGACTTAAGCTGTCACCCTGGGTAGTGTGCTATGGCATCATAGCTCACAGCAACCTCCAACTCCTGAGTGCAAGCAATTCTCTTACCTCTGCCTCCCAAGTAGCTGGGACTACAGGCGCCTGCCACAATGCCTGGCTATTTTTTTGGTTGCAGCCGTCATTGTTGTTTGGTGGGCCCAGGCAGGATTCGAACCCGCCAACTCAGGTGTATGTGGCTGGTGCCTTAGCCACTTGAGCCACTGGTGCCGAGCCTTCAATATTACTTTTAACTGCTTTTGTCTGCACTTATAATACTTTTATCTTTTGAGGATATGGCAAGTCAAACAGAATTTTTATTATAATGAGTCTACTTGTGCGGTGTGGTAGGCAGAATTCTAATTGGTCTCCCAAGATTCCATGTCCTCTAATCCCCATAACCCATGAATGTGTTGTGGTCTATGGCACAGCTAACTTCTTAAGAGGGAGATTATCCAGGTAGGCCTAATCTAATCACACGAGCCGAGCTTTTTCCTGCTGGTGGCTGAAGAGGAAGGCAGGGAGATTGGAAGCATGAGAAGGATTTTATGCTCTGTTGTGGGCTTGGGGGTGGAGGAGAGCACATGATGAGGCATGCGGGTGGTCTCTGGAACTTAAAGTGGCCTTTGGCTGACAGGCCAGCAAGGAGATGGAAACCTCAGTCTTACAGGAACAAGAAACTAGATTCTCCCAATAGTCTGACTGTACTCGGGAGAGGATTCCTCCCTAGATCCCCACATAGGAAGGGCTCCTATAGGAGCTCAGGCCAGCTGACACTTTGACCTTGACTTCTGGGACTCTAAGCAGAGAATCTAGCCAAGACCACCAGACTTGGTGATCTATAGAATTGTGAGATAATAAATTGATATTGTTGTAAGCTGCTAAGTTTGTGGCAATTGGTCATACAACAATAGTAAATATGTTAACTGTTATGTCTAGGCAAATGGAAGTCCTAGCTAAGCTGTAGAATAAATAAACCTCATCTAAGCTTTCATTCTAAATTCCCATGATCCTGTAATTTCGCCTTTTATCCCATTTGTTCATTGACATCATCTAGTTTATCGGAGACAGGAGCGTGATGCGGCTTGGATGTGCTCCCCTCTGACAGCCTGGGATGATGTTTCACTTCACTGAGTATCAGCTCAGTGCAGGATTTTGCTCCATAAATGCTGAAGTGAAGTTCACCTGCTGCCCTGTGCAGTGAAATCTCTCCAGAAAAGTTAAAATTTACTGTCACTCACTCCTTGGAATTCTTTTCAGATACTGGACGGGAATGCATAAATAAAAATGCATTGCAGGCTATTAAGACTGGAGTGTTACAGGTGGGGGTGGGGAAGCCCCTTCACTCTAACATCAGGGACATTTTCAAAAGGTTACTGGGTAATGCAACATCTGCTGCTAACACACTTAGACAGATGTTAGGGAGAGTGTGCGCTGCTTACATATTCCCCAGGGAGCTGCCATGTGGATAGCCTCCTTATTCAAGAGAGGCAAAGCAGACTAAGTCTGGGACTTCTCTTACAGCTGGCACTGTGGAATACCTCCTGATTAGAGTCTTGGAAACTTGCTCTGGAACAGAAAAATTACCCGCTTTATGTTTTCTCATCTTTCTCTACATGTCATTGGTGTGAAAAGAGGTAAAAGCCTGATAAATGGGTCTATACTTATATGAGCTTGGAAGGACATAGCCTGAAGCCACGTGGCTCCTGATAATTTGTGACAGTCTGTGTACTCTGTCCACTGGACATAACCAAGTTGGAGCAGGCGTACCTTCTGGTCCCTGCTCCTCTCTTGTTAGAAAATAAGGAATTCATCATTTCTAAAATCAGGAGAATATATTCGCCTCACAGGGTTATCATGAGAATTAAATGGAAAATGTACAAAAAGCCTTTAGCGCTGTGCCTGGCAGTTCTAAGAGCTTCATACCAATGCTTATTGATGTAATGTTTACATTGGGCTTCTATGGAGAAGGCAGAGTTGTGTGCCTGGAGCACACTGGTTAATTTCTGATATGGCTCTTGAGAGTGTGTGTGTGTGTGTGTGTGTGTGTGTGTGTGTGTGTGTGTTTGGCTCTTGCTTTATTTGTCGCTCAGGCTGGAATGCAGTGGTGCAATCATAACTCCCTGTAACCTGGAACTCCTGGGCTCAAGCAACCTTCCTGCCTCAGCATCACGAGTAACTGGGATTACAGGTACATGGTACTGCTACCTGGCTGATTTATGTATGTATGTTGAGATGGGGTCTTGTCAAGTTGTCAAGGCTGGTCTTGAACTCCTGACCTTAAACAATCTTCCCACCTTGGTCTCTTAAGGTGTGTGGTTACAGATGTGAGTCTGTGTCTTGAGTCTTAAGATTCGATTCCTTTTGCCTCCACTTACCAATGGCTGAGCAGCAGAAGAGTTATAGGACCCCCTGAAGCTGGAGAGTTGGTAACACCATTAAAATGTGTCAAACCCGGGCTCGGCACCTGTGGCTCAAGCGGGTAAGGCGCCAGGCACATATACCTGAGCTGGTGGGTTCGAATCCAGCCCAGGCCCACCAAACAACAATGATGGCTGCAACCAAAGAATAGCCAGGCATTGTGGCAGGCGCCTGTAGTCCCAGCTACTTGGGAGGCGGAGGCAAGAGAATCGCTTGAGCCCAGGAGTTGGAGGTTGCTGTGAGCTGTACTCATCTTTAGAGAAAAGAGAGGCACACTTTAAAGTTTACTTTTATTTCCAATTATGTATCTTTGACCATGGAAAATCTTCTTGCCTATAAAAATCAAAGAGTTGAAAAAAATTCTGTAGTCTTATTCATGAAGAAGCTCATTTATAACATCTTATTTTCAGAGTTTTGAAGTTACTTCCAAACAAATTTATCTCTTCATCCATTTTCCTTCCTCTAACCATGTTTCAAACAGATGGAATCTTGGCAATAAAACCACTAATGACAACGTGATAATTATTTCAAGGGACAGGGACTGGAAGATGTCATTGACTGACCCTTTGGAGAGTGTGTCTTAGGGAATCTTAACCCTGTTCCTTGGTAATGTTGTTAGAAATTACAGATTGGTTATGTATTCAAGATTTTCATGCTTTTTTTTTATCCCCACTGACCACTGAATTAGTGCTTTTCCTCCAATAGACAATCTTCTACATCACTCCCCGGGCTGCAGTGTTCTCTGTGATTCTCAAAGCAAGGGGCTTTGGGTAGTTTTGTGATTTGCCCGTACGTTGGCTTTGCATTAACACAATGATAGTTCCCTCCATTTTACTCTGGTGTAACTTAGAATGATGAGGTAAAACTTTGCCACTGGGCTTTCTGCCTTGAGATGTTGAGATCTGGAGAACCTAATGCAATCAATGAAATAAAAAGAATCTGTCATCTTGGGAAAAGGCTAGGTCTTTGAGATAAGCATGGAAATTAACATAAGCCAGGGGAACCAATTGCTTCTTTTGGTCAGCCAGAGTTGGAGATGGTGGGGAATAATCCTAGAGTGTTCTGACGGGTTGTGGCATAATATGGGCTATAGTGGGGGAGAGGTGGGAGCCATGCGAGGTCCTTGGGAACATGGCAAGAGGAGCTGAGTTGTCGGTAAACATTCTGTCCTCGGGTCTCTCGTCTTCACTTAGTTAGTGCTCTACTCTTGATTTAGAGCTCTGAGTTAACTAGAGGCTTTGGTCCTTATCTTGTGATGACAAGAAGAAAGGTACCATGCGCCAGGTACTGTTCTAAGATTGATGAGGACCAGTGAGCTGCTCCATTGGAGCCAAACATCCGTCAGGGGGACTGAGCACTCAGAGAATCCGGAGAGTCCCCAGTGGATGAAGGTCGGCCAGGGGCTGCCTCAGCGCCTTATCCAGACCAGTCCACGCACCACAGGATGTCAAGCGGGCCTTTCCCTGCTGTCCTAATGGGGGATTAAAGGCTCCAAGCACCTCACATTCTACATTTAGAGCGACAGCAGCAGGTGGGCCAGCACCCCACCTCCAGAATGTAGTGACAGGTACAGTGTTAAGAACCAGCCCCATAACCAACCACCTTCCCTGCCACCCCTTCTCTCCCTGGCCAGGGCCCCCAAGTTCATGTGGGAAGAGTGAAGGGTATGGGGATATTAAAAAGCTGCCTTTAAGGAAGGAAGTGCAAGACTGTGGAGGGGAGTTATTCTTTCCATGGCAAGATAATTGCCTGGAAGGTTTGGGAGGGAGGTGGAGTGGGGAAGAGGGTGTTTGGATTCTCCTGCCTCTGACGCAGAGCCAAGAGCTAAGGTTCTCTTCCTCTTTGAGAGTTGAGACCCTTTGGACCCACTGTGCTCACTGCTGCTGGGATGTGGAGCTAGATCAGCCTTAGGCTAGGGAAGCGGGTAGCCCAGACCCACAGGGCCCCCACCCCGAGAGTGGAATGGACACCCTGGGATGGGGCCAGGCTATTTCCTGAAAGAATAATTCCCTGCAACAAATGGCTGCGGGGCTGATGGCTGGTCTGGCAGCTAAGGGTGGGTGAGTGGTCTGGCCAGAGCGCTCTGCTCAATTCTGGAAACCTTGCTGTGGGTCAGCCAGCTCTGCCCAAAGGCCCACATTCTCCAGGAGACCAGCGTGTGAACCCCTGACACACAAACAGCAGTGAAGGTTAGAGTAACATAAGTGACAAAGAGAGCCACACCTTGCCGGGCCAGGTAAGGGGGTGTGGCCTCCTCTGCACTGTGTCTCCCTGCTGGGAGACAAAGGGAGATCAGCCCCTCTTTCCAAGGACCCGCCCCTGGCCCCATCACTCACATTCCCATGCAGTGAGCTTGCCTGTGCCAAGGGGAGAAGAGGAAAAATACTAGAATTCAGCAGCACTGAGATTTTTTATAAGCAAATAATTTTTTGTCTTAAACATGCATTAGACTGCTGTAATAACTAAAAATGGTCGGAAATGTCCTTAAGAAGGGGGAAGGGAGGGTGATGGGTTGGGCCACATCTATGGTGCATATTTTTATCTATAATAAAAAAAAAAAAAAAGAAGAAGAAGGGGGAAGGGAGAAGATCAACAGAAATATTTGGAAGTTATTTATTGGAAGAAATAAGACCTTTTCTGTCTGCACATAGAACAGATTAAGGCTCCTGAATAAACCAGGGCGAATGGAACCCAGCAGATTCAGGGGCATCATGAACACTGTACGCCAGGAAAACTGCGTGTGACTGAGAAGGGAAGGGAAGAAGTAGAAAAAGGTAGACAATAGATAAGGAAGGGGGGCGGAGGGGAAGGACAGCCCTTTGTCTATTTCAGCCTGGTAAAGCTGTGGTAATGGAATCACCCTTGGCAGTGCCTGTGTGTTGGGAGGGCCTTCTTAAGTCTGCTCACACCTTTGCAAGAGAAAAGAATTATTTACAAATAAATTTTCTTAGGCACACAAATAGATGAGCTGTCAGGATGGATTATTCTTCTAGTTTCTAGACAATAGAACAGGAATAGATGCTTTTCACCCAAATAGAGTTTATTTCTTACCATTCTTTACACTGTTTATGCCACAAAAGTAAGGCACTTCAAGAGTTATTTGGACAAAGTGCTATCCCTGAGATGGCCTGTTTTTTGATTAAAAAACCTCACATTCTCTCTTTTCTTGATCAAGGAAATTTTATCTTCTTCCACTACTTCCAACCTGGCTGAATGTAATTATCGAGTTGCTAAAACAAGATATCTTTAAATTGAGAATTTTATTGCAACAATCAGTATGGATGGCTGCAGCCACTACAGTTTGAAGCTCCCCAGATACATGATCTTTAATGCTGGGAGGAGCTTTCTGGAAGAAGATAAATTTTACTCCCACGTGATTTTGATTTTATAGTACACCATAACTTCTGGAATTCTTAATAAAGAGGAAGAAGGGGATGTTTTTAATAGATGCTTTTAAAAGAAACAATTCAATGTACTCTGGTAACTTGAACTCTTAAAAGACCGTTCAGGTGCCTTGAAAATACCCAGATTTAGCTTATGCAGGAACACATTTATTGCTTTGATACTATTAATAATAAAGACATTTACTATCTTACATACCACTATCTGGTATGACTCCATAGTGAAGGTTACATTAGGTATGCTTAGATAATCGGGTCGAAGAAAAGCCCATTTTTGAGTACACTTGGAAAAACAAAGAAATGAGATACATTTTTGGCTATGGATTAGTGACTATTTACCAAAACCAAAACCAAAACTATTTACCCAAAGGTCAATATTTAGATATGTATTTTTGAATATCACGATACACTAAAACTATTGTATTCTAGATGTTTCTTTTCTTGAGACAGAGTCTCACTATGTTGTCCTTGGTAGAGTGCTGTGGAGTCATAGCTCACAGCAACCTCAAACTCTTGGGCTTAAGCAATTCTCTTGCCTCAGCCTCCCAGGTAGCTGGGACTACAGGCACCTGCCACAATGCCTGGCTATTTTTTGCTGCAGTTCTCATTGTTGGTTAGCTGGCCCTGGCCGGGTTCAAACCCACCCGTAACCACTGTGCTACAGGAGCTGAGTCTGCGTCCTAGATTTTTTTTTTTTTTTGAGATTATAAGCTACTTTATTTAATGAAGAGTTAAAATTGTACATTAACAAAGCCTTATCGGAGAAAGACATAACACTAGAACTCCTTTGAATGGGATTATTAGCTAAGACACGGGTTGAAATCAGGATATGAATTACTGGATAGCTTTTTCAGAAAGATACAAAATAAACCAATAAGACATTTTAATAAGGAAAGTGACATGAAACCTTGCCCTTTGGAGACAGTGTACTCTGTCATTCCCTGCCATTCTCTGCCATTCTCTGGCCTCTAGCCAAAAAGAAACAGAGGATTGTGACAATGATCTAGTTAGTCTAGATTCAGGACTCACTTCAGCTTGTCTCTTGCTTGACTTTAGAGAACAGACTGGGCATGATTTGGAAGCTGAAGACTAATTTGACAATAGGAAAATGAAAAAATTAATATCTTGGACTCCAACCTTTGATCTCGAGCTCTTAGTGTCACATATTCTCTTGGCCACTTATGTCCAAAAACCACTCAGGTGTTAGTTTCACCACCTGAGGAGACATGGCTGCTGCTATCAATGGGTAGAAGATTGTCTTGCTGACTGAGATGGGAAATAGCTGGTCAATCCTCTTCTCTGGTTTTATAAGACAGGGACCTACACAGGGAAGAGATGGGAGGAGAACAAAGATGCCAGTCCAGCAGGCAATCATTTAGGACTTCATGCTATAAATTGCCTTGGATTTCCAGAGATGAAACACGTCTCTCCAGCACAGAGCAGTTTCAGGTCACAGCCCTACGGCCTGGTTGGTTTTATCAATCTGGCAGTTCAGCGTCAGTGCAAAGGACATCCCCAATACCTGGATCACACATACACAAATGGTGATGATTCCAATATACAGGAAATTGGAATGCAACCACAGTCTTACTTTTGTATAGCAAACCTTCACTTGTGGATCTCGGGGACAAGATGGTGGTGGGCCTCTGGACCAATCCCTCATGCCATTTATGCCACAACACTGGATGAAGTCCAACGCCACCTTGGTGCTGTTGTCTGAGTAGTAATGGTGAATGCTCTTTGTCAGGTCCTCAGCCACGCACTCATTCAGCTTCTGTTCATACACAAAGAGTAGGATGGCCAAGGTCACCTCAGCAAGAAGGACAATCAGCAGCAGGATGAAGAAAGACACAAGCAGACACTTGTTTTCCTTGATAGAGCCCATGCAACCCAGGAAGGCAACCACCATGACAATGGAGCCCATGATGATGAACACATTGCTGAGAGCGAGGGAGGGTAAGTTATGGAAGAGCACTGCAAAATTGCTGTGGACCAGGAAGTGGATGCCAAAGCCCCAAATACAGCAGCCACAGAACCAAAAGAGCAAGTTGAAGAAAAACAGGACAGACTTCAGCAGTTTCAAGCTACTCATGCCCATTTGGGGATATTCTTGCCCTTTTTCAGTCCTTCAGGCAGAATTTGGTGATGAGCCTTGTGGCAGTTGAGACCAGGTTGGTAACAAGGGTGTCCAGGGCTATTTGTGTGTTTTAGATTTTTTTATTGCAAACTTTTTCTGCTCCACCCCCCATCAATTTGGGTTGATAAATAACAATAATGAAAATGTTTGAAATGAATGGCTAAATTCTACAAAATGATTTTTTCTCTCTTTTCTAGTTTTGTGTATTCTAAAAGAGCACTTGTTTACCCCTGTCTGATCCACCTCTCTGGAGGCCAGACTCTCCAGCTACAGGCTGTGAGAGCTTCCTAATCTCAGTGCAAAATTTCTTTCTTCATATGCCCACTAAAATGTTTTATAAAATTAAGCACCTTTCCAGTAATTTTTACGTTGACATTTAAATTTATTTTAATAACAAATTTAAATAAATATTTTTTTATTCCTAAGTAGCATAAAATTTTGAGCATCCTATAAAAGGAAACAAGGTGAAGATTGAGTGTAATTGAATAAATCTTTCATGATATGATTCAGTTAAGTACATTTTAACTACCATGTGAACTAGAGCACCCTGAGGTAATGACAGCAAAGAAAGTATGTAAAATGTATAGCCAAGAAATTTTCCAAAGTATCTTAACGTGTTTGGTAACCCTATACAACACTCCATCTACCATTAAAAATAGTCACTGTCACTAATCTATGTTTCCTCAGTTCTGAATCCAGAAAAATTACAAAATGTGTTCATAATGTGCTCCTTTTAATGCTAAGCTTTGCCTTCGTGGCTACAGGTAGAAAAGCAGAGAAAGATAGGAGGCCCTGCGTGTTTAAGATCCCTTCATTAACCGTGAAAGCAGTCTTCTTCCTAACCCAGTCTTTCTCGGTATGCCCTTGTTTGGGGCTTTGGAGACCCAGGAAAATGCCCAGTCGTAACATGTGACAGGTGTGGGAACGTGAGACCTGCAGGCTCACTCTCAGGCAACCCAGGTTTTAAGAATAGCACAAGCCGAAGCTGAGCCCCTTAAAACTGTGTAGGCAAACCTCTGAGTCCAATGAAAGACCCCCTTTCTAAGCAATATTTTTCTTGGTCTCAAAGAATCCTAGTATAATTTTACAAGGCACCAGGGAAGTGAATTCTTGAGCTACTTCCAGCCCCTGGTCTGCTTGTTGCTGTGAGGTTGACTAATTAATAGAACAGGTGAGTAATGACGATTTCATGATTCCGTGGCATGCTAGTAAACGCTCAGCAACTGGCTCTCAGAGGAGGAAGAAATTCTGATTTATAGTGTTTTCCCATTTCTGTGATGTAATACTCCCACCACAGCCTATTTTAATGTATGACTAAAGTCATCCAGCTTGTAAAATTCCAGAAATTAACAACTGGCTTTCAGGCTCTCACAGACTGGTATGAGCCAGCGCCAGCCGATCTCTGGCCCACGATTTATTAATTCCATGGCTCTGATTAGAGTCAGCTGGAGAAGGTATGCATGCTCACATGCTTATAATCATCCAGCATCTCTCTTCAGGTTTCCTCTGACACCTCCATCAGTCCATCTGTCCCATTCTGTGCCCTTATACCTGGAATGATGACTGGTCCTTCCTTGGTGACAGTCCTGTGGTTTATCTCCAAGGACGTGCAACCCATGCTATGCTTCTGGGATCAAAATCATGCGATTGAACAAATGTCCCTTTTTTTGTAAAATTGTTAAACTTTGTAAAATTGTTAAATTGGTCCATCTGTTTTATTTATTATGTTTGCATTTTGCCTTTATATTTTGAGGAGGGTATTTACAAAATACTATTTGAACTTGAAGATACTATTATTATATTTAATGGGTCACATCCTCTTGCTTTGGGTGCCTTTGGAAGTAGATCCTGAAATAAGGATTTGCAAGCATAAAATGTATTTAGGGGAGGTAAAAAATGTCAATAAGGGAGTAAGAAGATGACACAGGCAAAGGAAGGCAGTCAATAAAAGGTGCATTATGAAGCCAGGCGCCACAGTGGGTGACTCGAGTTTTCTCCTGTGTGGCAACTCCAGGAAACAGTGCAAACACAGGCTTCAGAGGCAAGTGGGTTGGGATGTTTGTTCCCTCTGAGAGTCATGGGTGGAAAGCTGCTTCTGAAGGTTGTTCATTCCCTAGCATTCCCATTTCTATTTTGCTCAGTACATGATGAGATTGTACCTCAGTTCTGGAAAAAGTCCTCAGGCCCTGGATGCAAATATTGGCAGTTGAAAGAGTCCCAAGCACACTGAGAAGCCAGGGTGGCACTGTCCTGTCCACTTGCTTTACATAGTACCACTTGCAACAGATGTGGGTGCGCCGTATTAGCATTATTATTTTGTCTAGAAAGTCAGTTCTCTGGTACGTGTAGACCGCAACGAAAGAGCCCAAACTCAATTTAATTGTATTTTGTCTTGGCCAGGAGTTCTTACATTAGGTGGATCTCAGAATCTTACAGGAAAATAATTCCACATTCAGAAACTCCACTCACTGTTAAATGCATCAAGATTGAGTCATAGCTTGAGAAGATGATTCCCAAATACTGGTTCAACCAGATGTCAAGGGGAAGTTCATTATGAATCCATCATCTGGGATTTTGGTATGAAAGATAGATACAGAGATGCCCTCCAGACCTTATCTTCTGCAGAGTGGCTTCAGGTGTATTTACCTGTTGGAAGCTGTCCAAAGGCTATAATGCGCAGTCTGGTTTGAGAGCACCTTAAGAGGAGATTTTATTTTTTTTTTTCAGTAATACAGTTGATGAATACCTTGCCTCCTCTCTACTCCCTTTTTCCAATATGTCCTCCCAGATCCTCTGCATAAACATCATTCCAAACAATTTCTTTTATACAGATTATTTCCTTAGAGACTTAATTAAAAATTTTATCATATAATCATATAACTAAACATTATAGCAACTCTTCTAGGACGTCTTCCCTGACTTTTCATTCCTTTGGCTTCCACAGTGCTACCACTTGTACCACTTGTCACTGGTACAGAAATGATATGTGATGTACTGGGGGCTCCTGAAAGCTGGCAGCCCTCACTAGGTGGATCTGGCTTTATTCATCTTTGCAATGCAGTGCCTGATAGATGGTGGTTATTAATAAATATCCATTAAATAAAACCACATTGTTTTTTAGACATATACGAATTAAACTCAGGAAGATAAACATTCCTTGTGAAATGAAACATTTATGAGTTCTTTTGAAAAGAGAATGTTTATCTAACAAGCAGCAAAAAGAATAGACTTTCATTAACTTGTATTTGTTCTTCAAAAAGGATTGACAAAGTTAGTGTTCCTGTGGTAAAAAAATAAAAAGAATAGCTATCCATGACCTTGGACCAAGCACTTGTATGCCACGGTGTTGTTGTTATTATTGTTAGTAGTAGTATTAGCCACATCACAGAATGAATAGGGGCCTTTTATAGGACATCATAGACAGTAATATTGTCTACGGTGATCAAAATTTACCAAAAGACAGTGTGACAATATATTTATTTTCTTTTTTTTCTTTTGCAGTTTTTTTTTTTTTTTTTTTTTTGGCTGGGGCTGGGTTTGAACCCACCACCTCCGGTGTATGGGGCAGGCGCCCTACTCCTTTGAGCCACAGGCGCCGCCCATACAACATATTTCTTAACTCAAAGAATTTTTTGTAAAGAATACATCATTTGTTAAAATGCACTGAAGGGCGGTGCCTGTGGCTCAGTGAGTGGGGTGCTGGCTCCATATACTGAGAGTGGTGAGTTCGAACCCAGCCCCGGCTAAACTGCAACAATAAAAAGATTGAAGAAAAAAAAAAAAAAAAGAAAAGGAAAAAAAGTAAGATACTAAGATAGAGGTTGAAGAAAAGACAGAGAACTCATTAAAAATTTCATTTTAACAACTCGTATAACATGTGAAAAGTAAAATGTGAGCCTGATAACCTAAGAAATTCCCTTGGTAAAATAAAACTATGAAATAAGAGATTTTCAGGAGTGGGCTATGGAAATATGTCTCCTTATTGTATAGACACCCCTTGTATTGTCGAAGCTACAGAAGTTATTGGGAGATGTTATAACATTTCCTTCCTTAGAGAACCCTAAAACTAGGTTTGAAACCCCTTTACCTAATACTTTCTAAAAGTGGTCTGGCTTCCACTGGAGGACCCCTTAAGATTTCTTTCAGGGCTAAGAATTTGTGATAACGGCTTTATATTTCATATTGATTAGAATACATTTATTTCATGAATAAATTCATCTTAATGACAGAGAGAAAAATGCTGCAGTTTTGTGATATGATACGTTTATTTTGAGCCCTGGGGCTTCAACTTGACAAGGCATTGAATCACATGGAAATGATAATATTCAAATGAAACAGTCAAGACGCTGAAGCCTGTTCTCATGATATTAAAATTAATCCTATCAAGGGATGCTGAATAGCAAATCAGAACAAAATAGTATTCTGAGGTGAATGTTTGGATTTCATGTTAGAACAATAAAAATTGTCATTTGGTATCGTTTGATTTTGACAGGGAATTTTTTGTGGTAAAATAAGGTTTTCTCTTCCCCTCCTCTCCCTTTCCTTATCTGACCTAAAGTTTACCCAGTTAGTTCATAATTTGAAAATATTTTTATGCTTTCCTTGATAGGTGCTCATAAAAAAATCATGGAATTGCTGAGTCAGTCATAGTATAAAAAGGCCTAGTTATCTTACTTGTGTTAAAGAAAAAAGGAAGAGGAAGATGGTATGTATGAAAACATTAGCTTTTAAGAAATGGAGAATGCTTAAAGTGCTCTTAAAAGTGCTCAGATTTATAGCCTTACAAGAGGTACGAGACTGAAGGCCTCATTTATTCACAGCAGGGGCACAGAGTCCCCGTCTCTGCTCTCTCTCCCTCGTGACTCATGCAGCTGAGCTGGAAGGGTCGCCCACAGACGAGAGGCTAATTTAGTTTCTGTGATTGTTCCATCTTCTTGTTCGGTTTACTCACAAAGGTACTAATTAGGGGAAATTGTTATGGCGTTATAATTTTGCTTTAACATCTGTTCCCTATGAACTGGACACAGAGAAGTAAGTCACTTCAGAGAAACATCCAGGGAAGTTGGAGAAGAGGGATCCTGAGTCGTCGTCGTAATAATTTAGAGAGTAAACCAGTGACCTGTGTATGACAGGATCAGAACCCTATAAATCCATGAACTTTCCATATCCAGGTAAATACAATGTCCATGTTAAGATTAGACACCATAGCAGTTTAAAAAAGTTGTTTTAAAGAGCAATAACTTTTTTTTAATGCAAAAGAGTTAAAAAAGAGTTAAAAGAGTTATGTATTTTTATATTTTCCTTGAACATATGGTTGTAATATTTGTGCCCAGCACCATTCTAAATGCTTTATATGCATTAACTCATTGAATCCCCATAGCAACCTCAGATATAAGGTATATGTTACTATTATCCCCATTTTACTGAGGTCAAACAAGTGTGCACAGGCAAAGAAACTAAAGCCATGGAGTGGTTATGTAACAAGTAAGTGGTGGCTCTAGGATTCTAACTCAAGCAGTGTTACCATTAAAAATGAAATAAAATAAAACATCTATATGTTTATATCTATATAGAGAAAGCAACAATCAGAACATATCGTGTAATAGAAACCTCATAGTCTTTTAATAAAGGGTTTACTTGGAACTAACCCAAGCACATCATTAAAGTGTTGCCCAGCAGGAAAACATATTTAGAATTTAGAACTTAGAATTAAAAACTTCTACAATGCAGTACTGTGATGCTTTGGTATTTGCAAGAGTCTCATCTACTCTAATTGTATTCTCTTCAACTTTCCTCTCCCTGTCTTATACCATTTGAAGTATGAATATTTATTTGAATGTCCAAACCAGGATCTGGAGGAGAAGCTACTATGAAAGATTAAAATAAACTCTTGCTTCCATAGTACATTGCCTGTGGGTATCTAACAAATATCTAAGAGAAATTGTAAAATAGAAATATCCAGATGAACTCCGGATCTACTTTATAGAAAGCCCACAAAGTGTTATTATTGCTTTCTTTACCCACATTATATAATGCCTACCCAAATTATATATAAGTACAATGAAATATAGTAACTCATCACTAGCTTTAGAAAAAACTATTGATAGAAAAATCATTCGTGGTACAGAAAAAATGCTATATAAGAAGTACAGGTCACAAGTACCTACTCAGGAAACTTGAGAACCTATAGAAATTAAAGATTTTAAGTGCTTGGTAAACCCCCCTGTAATTTGTTTTCAATTCTATCTACAGGAATTTTTTCTCTGCTGTTTCACTATTTGTTCATTTGTTAAAAAGAATTCATTTTTTTAACCTTTTCCCCCATTTGTCACTATTTCTTAGCATAAGGAAATCATTCTGCATTGGTATGATGTTACTCATTGAATAATTAAGCCCCTAATGAATCTTAGAAGTCCTGAGCAGACAACTTTTCAACATCTGAAAAATGTTTTTCCCATTGACTGATTGGAAGAGATTTAGGATGCTATGAATTTTTCTATAATACACACCATCACATTTATACCATAGTTCATTCATGCTGTTGTTACATAGGTTACTATCGTAGAGTTGGTCAAATCTTCACATCTAAATTGTATCTGAGAAATACAGAATGCTTTGGGGTAGGGGTTAGAGCTTCCTTCTTTTACATGTGGCTACCCAGTTTGCCTAGTACCATTTGTTAAAAAGAGTATTCTTTCCCCACTGAATTGTCTTGGCAGCCTTATTGAAAAACAGTTGACCACAGATGTACAGATTTATTTCTGGACTCCCAATTCTATTCCATTGGTTTATTTGTTCTTATGTCAGGACTCAAACTTTCATTTCTTTTTTATTTTATTTTATGTATGTATTTATTTATTTTTATTATTAAATCATAGCTGTGTACATTAATGCAATCATGAGGTACAATGTGCTGGTTTTACATACAATCTGAAATATTTTTATTTATTTATATTATTGTGTTAAGACATTTATATTCTACACTTAGTAAATTTCACATGTACCCTTGCAAGACGCACCATAGGTGTGGTCCCACCAATCAAACTTTCATTTCTTTTTTTTTGTTTTTTGAGACAGAGCCTCAAGCTGTCACCCTGGGTAGAGTGCTGTGGCATCACAGCTCTCAGCAACCTTCAACTCCTGGGCTCAAGTCATTCTCCTGCCTCTGCCTCCCAAGTAGCTGGGACTACTGGCATCTGCCACAATGCCCGGCTATTTTTTTTTGGTTGCAGCTGTCATTGTTGTTTGGCGGGCCAGGGCTGGATTTGAACCCTCCAGCTCAGGTGTATGTGGCTGGCACCTTAGCTGCTTGAGCCATAGGCTCCAAGCCAAACTTTCATTTCTTAAAGTAGCGGTAAATAGAGCAGAGAGAGGCTCATACTAAAAAATACATAAAAATTAAAAGTACATTTCCTGCCATTGAGGAGCTCATAGTCTAAATCAGGGACACAAACCCTCTTGAAACTGCACAAAATGGTTTCATGAATGTATACAGATCACATTTCTCTAGGGCAGTGATTTTCAATGGGTGTGCCATCAGAGGATCTTAGATGTGATGCACAAATTTTGAAGATCATTATTAATTAAATTATTTTTGAAAGAAGTTCAAAGTACAGTAAGTATATTCTTTTTTTTTTTTTTTTACTTTTTTTGATCAATATAATTTAAATGTGCTGGGAAAGTTTAACTGTAAGTTTTTGTGTGCTGTGAGATAAAAATGGTTGAAAAACAGTGCTCTAGGCAGAGATCCATGGGTTTCCTTAGGTTCCTAAAAGTGTCAACAGCAATTTTAAATTAAATTTTTTAATCACCCTGGACTGTTCATCTTCTCCCTTGCATGTGAGAAAATTTATGTGTATAATAGCTGGCTCTGAATTATTCCTTGAAACTACTTCACATGTGATACCTTTAAAATAGTTCATGGAACCCAGTAAGCACCCAATAAACATTAGCTACTAGTGAAAGAAAAAATAGAAGTAGAAGTTCAAGGCAGTTTGTAAAAACACCAGGCAATATTAATTCCGTGTTCTTGGCTCCAGCATAGTTTCTGGCATGTGATATACATTTCTCTTAATGTTTGCTGAATTGATCTGACTGAGAAATCTCATTCTTGAGAGAAAATCAAAAACAAACTCTATATTTCATCACCTCAAATCTCTGAAGATTGGTTGATGGATGCATCAGAGGACCACGTTTGGTTCAATATCTGTTATTCCATACACTATTTCATGTAAACCTTTGAAGTATCACTGCAATGAAACAGCTGCTTTGGATGGAGAGCCATGTTTAACCTTCCATAAGTAATCTTATATGCCTCTGAGACAGTGGTGCAATAATAATCCGTCCTCTGGACAAGAACTTGAACTAAGTAAATTCACTTGTAACCTCCAGGATCTCCCCAACTCTAACAACAGAGAAATCCAGGAAAATGGGGAAGAATTTTATCCCTAAATGTGATGGCTTTTACACCAAACAAGCCAATGACAACTTCCCAAGTTATGTACTTGCCAAATTACTTGTTTTGATGTCTATAGACCCTTGAACTAGGCCAGGAACAATGGCCACTTGTTAATCTGTTAGAGAAGGCATTTTATAGGCAGGAAGGTGTGCTACTATTTTTAAACCTTTACTCTTATTTTTATTTTTATTTATTTTTTTGAGACAGAGTCTCAAGCTTTTGCTTGGTAGAGTGCTGTAGTATCCTAGCTCACAGCAACCACCAACTCCTAGGCTCAAGCCATCTTCTTGCCACAGTTTTTCTATTTTTGGTAGAGACAGGGTCTCGCATTTGCTCGGGCTGGTCTCAAACTCGTGACCTCAAGCAATCCACCCGCCTCGTCTTCCCAGAGTGCTAGGATTACAGGTGTGTGCCACCATGCCCAGCCTACTCTTATTTTTGGTAGTGTTACACATTCATGGATACTTAATTAATGAGTCTGCCACTCCATATTCAGTACTCTACTTTGAGAGCTTCACAATAATGCTGTATATTAAGTAAAAATTCATTAGAAATCTTATGTGATCACTGTCATACAGAATAATTTAACATGCTTAGTTTTATAGTCTCCTCATTTTACAGAGTATATAATATTTTATGGATCAACAGGACCAGCAAGAAGGTTATTTGTAGGTGAGTTTCTGCTCATTGATATTTCTGACAGAGCAAAGGCCCAGAGTCAATACATAAAAAGAGCCTTAAATAGAATTCTTTTTTTTTTTTTTTTTTGATACAGAGTCTCACACTGTGGCCCTGGGCCGAATTTCGTGGAGTCATAGCTCACAGCAACTTCAAACCCTTGGGTTCAAATGATCCTCTTGCCTCAGCCTCCCGAGTAGCAGAGATTATAGGTGCCTGCCACAATACTCTGCTCATTTTTTTTTTGTTTTTGTTTTTGTTTTTATTTTTAGTAAAGAAAATGTAGAGAGCAAGTAGAGACTTGCTCAAGCTGGTCTCCAACTCCTGAGCTCAAGCAATCCACCTGCCTGGGCCTCCCGGAGCACTAGGATTACAGGTGTGAGCCACCACGCCCAGCCATTAAATGGAATTCTTGATTTCAATCATCCTGTCTTTCCCTTCCAACCTGTTTCTCAGTCTCTGGTCTCATCCATCTCAGTACATGTCACTGCTGGCTGCCCCAGTGCTTGGGGTTAGAACCTGGGAGTCATTTAAATTCTTCCTTTTTCTTAAATCCTCACACTCACTCTGTCGGTAAGCCACACCTGGCCACTCCTTGCCACATTTCTGCCCCATCTGGGACCCTGCTGCCCACTTCTCTTAGCAAGCCCTTGGCTTAGCCTCCTCCAGCTGTTCTCTGTAAGTTTATTAGTGCAATTTCTGGAGAAGGGAATGGTCACTGTGCGTCTCTGCTCAAAATCCTCTGCCACCCCTCACACTTTTTCCACCTGAGGACTGATCGTGCAGCTTATTGCCCCCAGGAAATGCTTCTCTACTTCTTCCATGTCCTGTGCCTGATTTCTCATTTTGCCTTGAGTGTCTCAGGACAGCAGTCATTATTATCCTATAACCCTCATTTGTTCTTTCGTAACGTCCCCAATTTTATGGTTATTTTGTTATTGTCGGTTTGTTAGCTTTTCTACCTTTAGCATAAAATTTCCATGGTGAGAGAGACTGTGTTTTATTGGTTGCCGTGTCTCCATCTCCATCAGTGAGACTGGTCGTTGCTTAGAGAATGAACTTGTCCCTTCTCCTGGGTCCTTCTGCTTCCTCTGCATCTTCTCTCAGTGCCCCGGCCCTGGAACTTCTGATGATTCAGCTGGAACAGGTAAAATGATACAGTTCAGAACACTCTTTGTTTTATTTGTTGCAAAGAGGATTTTTCACTTATTATATTTCTTTAGCCCTTCTTTCTTTTTTTAAATTTTAATTATTTTTTATTAAATCATAACTTTGTATATTGATGCATTTATGGGGTTCAGGGTACTGCTTCGATATACAATGTGAAATGCTTACATTGAACTAAGTAACTCATCCATCACAATTGCACTCATTTCTTAATAGTTTTGAAATGTACCATTGCATCATGCACAGTAGGTGAGGTCCCCCCGAATACCCTCCCTCCTCCCATACCCTTCTCCCTTCCCCTCTCTCCCCTCTTCCCTTCTACTTTCTGGACGATAGTTATGTTTGCCATTCATATGAGTGTGTAGGTGGTTATATATTGATTTCATAGTAGTATTGAGTACATTGGATAACTTTTTCCCATTCTTTACTAAGAAGAATATGTTCCAGCTCCATCCAGGTAAACATAAAAGCTGTAAATTCTCCTTCTTTTATGGTTGCATAGTATTCCATGGTGTACATATACCACAATTTGTTAATCCATTCATGGGTGGATAGGCACTTGGGCTGTTTCCATGTTTTGGCTATTATGAATTGGGCTGAAATAAACATTCTGGTGCACATGTCTTTGTTGTAAAATAATTTTTGATCATATGGGTATATACCTAGTAGAGGAATGGAAGGATCGAATGGTAGGTCTACTATTAGTTCCTTGAGAGTTCACCAAACTTCTTTCCAAAAAGATCATATTAGCTTGCATTCCCACCAGCACTGTAGAAGTGTTCCCTTCTCTCCACCTCCACGCCAACGTTTGTAGTTTTAGGATTTTGTAATGTGGGCTAACCTTACTGGAGTTAGAAGATATCTCAAAGTGATTTTGATTTGCATTTCTCTGATGATTAAGGATGATGGGCATTTTTTCATGTGTTTGTAGGCCATGCACCTGTCTTCATCAGATAATTTTCTGTTCAAGTCTCCTACCCACATAGAAATGGGGTTATTTATTCTTTTCTTATTGATTAGTTTGAGTTCTCTATAGATTCTAGTTATCAGACCTTTGTCGGAAGCATAACCTGCAAAGGTCTTCTCCCATTCTGAAGGTTATCTGTTTGCTTTACTTATGGTGCTCTTGGCCGTGCAAAAGATTTTTAGTTTGATCCGATCCCAGTAATGTATTTTTGGTATTGCTTCAATTGCCCGGGGGGTCCTGCTCATAAAATATTCTCCTAGGCCAATTTCTTCAAGTGTTTTTCCTGCACTCTCTTCTAGTATTTTTATAGTTTCATGTCTTACGTTTAAATCTTTTATCCAGTGAGAATCAATTTTTGTTAATGGTGAGAGGTGGGGGTCCAGTTTCAAGTCTTCTACAGGTCACCAGCCAGTTCACCCAGCACCATTTGTTAAATAGGGAATCTTTCCCCCACTGAATATTTTTGATAGGCTTGTCAAAGATCGACTGATGATAAGTATCTGGGTTCATCTCATGGTTCTCTATTCTGTTACATAAATCTACCACTCTGTTTTTGTGCCAGTACTAAGCTATTTTAATCACTATAGATTTAGTGTATAGCCTGAAGTCTGGTAATGTGATATCTCCTGATTTGTTCTTATTTCTGAGTAACATATTTGCTATTCAAGGTTTTTTCTGATTCTATATAAAACGAAGTACTATTTTTTTCAAGTTTTTAAAATTATGACAATGGTGCTTTAATAGGGATTGCATTAAATCTGTAGATTGCTTTGGGTAGTATGGACATTTTAACAATGTTGAGTCTTTCCAGCCACAAGCATGGTATGTTTTTCCATTTGTTAACATCTTCAGCTATTTCTTTTCTCAGAGTTTCATAGTTCTCTTTATAGAGATCTTTCACGTCCTTTGTTAGGTAAATTCCCAAATATTTCATCTTGTTTGGCTCTATTGTAAAAGAAATGGAGTCCTTGATTGTTTTTTTCAGCTTGACTATTGTTGGTGTATATAAAAGCTACTGACTTGTAAGTATTGATTTTGTATCCTGAGACACTGCTGTTTTCCTTGATCACTTCTAAGAGTTTTGAAGTTGAGTCCATGGGATTTTCCAGGTGTAGGATGATATCATCAGCAAACAGTGAGAGTTTGATCTCCTTTGGATACCATTGATCACCTTCTCTTGCCTGATTGCGATGGCTAAGACTTCCATTACTATGTTGAATAGCAGTGGAGACAGTGTTCATCCTTGCCTCATTCCTGATCTGAGTGGAAATGTTTTCAGTTTTACCCTATTCAGTATGATATTGGCTGTAGGTTTGCTAGAGATAGCCTCTATCAGTTTAAGAAATGTCCCTTCCATGCCTATTTTCTTAACAATTCTGATCATGAAAGGGTGCTGGATATTATCAAAGGCTTTTTCTGCATCAATTGAGAGAATCATATGGTCTTTGTTTTTTATTTTATTGATGTGATCTATTATATTTATATATTTGTGTATGTTGAACCAACCTTGTAACCCTGGAATAAACTAACTTCATCATGGTGTATAATTTTTTTGATGTGTAATGAAGTCTGTTTGCTAAGATCTCATTGAATATTTTGGATCGATATTCATTAATGATATTGGTCTATAATTTTCTTTCTTTGTTGGAGCCTTTCCTGGTTTGGGTATCAAGGTCATATTTGCTTCATAGAATGTGTTGGGGAGTATTCTTTCTTTTTCTATGCTTTGGAAAACATCATATAATATGGGTACTATTTCCTCTTGAAAGGTTTGATAGAATTCAGATGTAACACTATCCAGTCTTGGACTTTTCTTTTTAGGGAGATTTTGTATTGTTGACACTATTTTAGTGGTTGATATAGGTCTATTCAAGATTTCTAAGTCTTTCTGGTTGAGTCTAGGAAGGTGGTATGCTTCTAGGTATTGGTCCATTTCCTTAAGATTTTTATATTTCTGGGAATAGAGATTTTTGTAGTAATTATTGAGGATTTTTTGAATTTCTGAAGTGTCTGTTATTTCTCCTTTATTGTTTATGATAGACAATATTAGAGATTTTACTTTTCTATTTCTGGTTAGGTTGGCCAAAGGTTTATCAATTTTATTAATCTTTTTAAAAAACCAACTTTTTGTTTTGTTGATCTTCTGAAGGATTCTTTTGCTTTCAATTTCATTTAATTCTGCCCTAATTTTGGTTATTTCTTTTCTTCTGCTAGGTTTGGGGTTGGAATGTTCTTCCTTTTCCAGTCGCTTGAGATGATCCATTAAGTTGTTGGCTTTCTCTCTTTCTGTTTTCTTGATGAAGGCTTCTAATACTATGAATTTCCCTCTTAGGACTGCCTTTGCAGTATCCCACAGGTTTTGATAATTTGTGTCTTCGTTATCATTTTGTTCCAAAAATTTGGTGATTTCCTTCTTAATCTCGTCTTTGACCCAGCTATCATTCAGCCTAAGATTATTTAGTTTCCATGTCTTTGTTGAGTCTGAAGATTCCTGTTGCTGTTTAGTTCAACTTTTATTTCATAGTGGTCTGAGAAGATACAATGAATAATTTCTACACTTTTAAATTTGCTGAGGTTAGACTTTTGTCCTAGGATAAGATCTATTTTGGAGGATGACCTGTGGGCTGATGAGAAGAATGTGTATTTAGTTTTATTAGGGTGAAATGTTCTGTAGAGGTCTGTAAAGTCCATTAGTTCTAGGGTCAGGTTTAAGTCTAATATATATATTATATATATTTTTTTTAATTTTTTTTTTTTAGTTTCTTCTTGTAGGATCTGTCCAAAACTGTCAAAGGGGTGTTAAAATCTCCAACTATTATAGCGTAGGAAGATATCAAGTTGTTCATATCCATTAGGGTCTTCTTTATGAATTGAGGAGCATTCTGGTAGGGTACATAAATGTTAATTTCAAAATCTCTTTATGTTGGGTGTTTCCCTTGACAAATATGTAGTGACCTTCCTTATCTTTCTTTATCTTTGTTGGTTTAAAGCCAATTGTATCTGCTACTAAAATTGCAACCCCTGATTTTTTCTGGTTTCTATTTGCCTGTATTATATAAGTCTGTCCCTTTACCCTGAGTCTATTTTTATCCTTTCTGGTATGGTGAGATTCTTGTATATAGCAGATATCTGGTGTGAGTTTATGTATCCAGTCAGCCAGCCTGTGCCTCTTTAGAGGATAATTTAAACCATTCATATTAATTGAGATAATTGATAAGCCTAGTTGTGTTTTGGGTGTCATGATTGTTGGATGTCCAGTGGACATTTTTAATCCTTTCACCACTGTGGAATTGAGATAATTGATAAGCCTAGTTGTGTTTTGGGTATCATGATTGTTGGATGTCCAGTGGACATTTTTAATCCTTCCACCACTGTGGAAGTTGGTTTTGTTCAAAAATTTCTGGGTGAGTTTACTTTGGAAATAGAGCATTGTGCTGGTCATTGTGGAGGATGGGTCTCAGAACACCCTGGAGAACTGGTTTAGTTATGGCAAATTTCTTCAACATTGCTATGTCATTAAAGTATTTGATTTCTCCATCACAAATGAAACTCAGTTTAGCTGGATACACGATCCTGGGCTGGAAGTTGTTTTGTTTTAGGAGACTGACGGTTGATAACCATCTTCTTCTGGTTGAAATTTTTTGGCTAAGAGATCTTCAGTCATTCTGATACTTCTCCCTTTGTAGGTGATGCTTTTCTTATGTCTGGCTGCTTGCAGAATTTTCTCCTTTGTCTTAACTTTGGCAAAGTTGATCACAATGTGTCTAGGAGATGCTTTATTTGGATTGAGTCTTGCTGGGGTTCTGAAACTGTCTGCTATCTGAAGTTCTGTATCTCTTGCAATGCTTGGGAAATTCTCCTCCAAAATCTTCTTGGAGTAGAGCATCTATACCTTTAGGACCATCCTCTTCTCCTTTGGGAATTTGTATAAGAAGAATGTTTGATCTTTTGTAGTGATCCCAAAACTCTCTCAGAGAATAATCCATTTTTGCTCTCCATTTGTCTGCCTCTTGGAGTGTTTAGGAACATTCAAAAGCTTTGTCTTCAGTTTCAGAGATCCTTTCTTCTGCCTGGTCAACTCTATTACTGAGGGATTCTACTGTATTTTGGAGCTCCTCAACTAACTTTTTCATTTCCTTGAGCTCTGCTATCTCTTTTCTCATTACGTCCATATCTTTGGTGAGTTGGGCTTTGAATACATTAATTTCTGAAGACAACTTTAGAACTACTCTTTGGAATTCAATTTCTATCTTTTCTTCCATTCTATTTATCTTATTGGAATCTATATTCTAAATTTGATTTCTGACATTGCTGCCATTTGTCTATGCATGGCATCTTCATTTGTGTCTCCTTTGTCATTTCTTGGGGGTGGGAGGGCTTGATCTACTCTGGTTATTCATGTTGCCAGAGTTCTTTTGTTGGGTCTACACCATGTTTATTTTCTACAGTTTGGTAGAGTGAGATTGAATTGGGGTTCCCAGGTAGTAGAGATAGCTCTTTACCAAAGCACTAGGCTTTGTAATTGTGGCTTATCAACTACAACCTTACAAAGGCCCCTTTCAGAGTTTTGGCTGGAGACTCTAAGGACCTACTTGGTGAGATAGTGCAAGCTAGCTCTGTTTTGATATCAGCCAACCTCTACTCTATCCTAAAAAACACAGTATTAGGTTTAAATCTCAACTATGAAGAGATACAAACAGCTGTGGTACCTAGCCCCTACCCTTCATTACTTATTCACTACAGAACTTTGAAGGTCAACCTCAGAATGTCCCTGAAAGGACAGCCCCACACATGGTTCCAACCTAATTGTCTCAGGCAGTTCAAACCCTGTCCAACAAAGAGGGATTCAAGGGTCTTCAACAGTGCCATTGGAGCCAGGGATCCACACTCCCACCTGCCAGACTCAGTCCATACTGATGTCCACTTCTCTGTTCACAGGCCCAGATGGAGTCAGGGGCCATGCCCCCATCCATAGGTCTCAGTCCACATCCAGCTAGCCTCTGCTTGCCAGACCAGTTGGAGTCATGGGATCATGACTCCGCCTGCCAGTCTCAGTCCACTGGCTGGCAAGACTTTATTCACAGGCTCTGTTGGAGTCAGGGCATTGGGCCATGCCCTCCCATCTCAGTCTACACACAACTAGCCTCTGCCAGAGAAGTTGGAGTCAGGGGACCAACCCCCCACCTGCCAGTGTCAGTCCACTGCCTGGCAAGCCTCTGTTCACAGGCTATGTTAGCATCAGGGTACTGTACTCTGCCCACAGGTCCCAGTCCTCACCTGGTAAGCCTCTACTCAGCAGCCCCACTGAAGACAGTGGGCCATGCCCCAGCCCTCAGGTCTTGGTTCATGCCTAGTAAGCCATTGTTTGAGGGTTCTGGTAGCATCAGGGGACCATGCCCTTGCTCTCAGTTTGCAGTCCATGCCTATCAAGCCTCTGCTCGCAGGGGCTTGGAACCAGCCCTGTCTGCCAAACTCAGTCTACATGGGGCAACCACTCTCCTGCTGTGGGTACCGTCAGAGCCAGGGGTTCTGCACCTCATCCCGCCAGACACAGCCCGAACTGAGGGTCAACACTATTGCTGGCTGCACATAGTCATAATCAGGGGTCTGCTCCTCCTCTAGCTGAGTGACCCTTTCTTCCCACACCCTCTTTCTTCCCACACCCTCTTTCTTCCTCATTTGTCACAGATTCCAACCTGATGGTTGGCAGTCCACACTATGCCCAGATCTCTCAGGACAAGACCAAACACTCTGTGCTCTGCAGGGGGCAGAACTTCAGATCACCATGCAAGGGGAAAAGGGTGGACTGGGAGTTTGGACTTGTGGAGGAAAATGTCTGTTCAATTTTATGCTGGCAGGGTGGTGTCTAGGATCATTAAGTGGGACCTCCCTGGAGAAAGAGACCTGGAGTTTAGCAGCTCTCTCCAATGAGTTAAAATGAGAGGTCTTTTGTTCCCTGCTTGTCTGCAGATAGCCTGCAACAGGCTCCCTGCTTGGGGGAGTGGTCTCCCATCCTCTAGTCCATAGGCTTTGTACCTGTAATTTGGTTTCTTGAATGTTCTTCCTTGGAGTTATAGCTTACCGAACTTCTTTCTTGGCTCAGCTCCCTGTCTTTGGCTTCATAGAGTTAGATTCCGTCCAGTTTTTCTTTTTCTTTCTTTTCTTTTCTTTCTTTCTTTTTTTTTTTTAGAGATAGAGTCTCACTTTTTTGCCCTTTGTAGAGTGCAGTGGAGTCACACAGCTCACAGCAACCTCCAACTCCTGGACTTAGGTGATTCTCTGGCCTCATCCTCCCAAGTACTTGGGACAACAGGCACTCGCCACAACGCCTGGCTATTTTTTTGTTGTGGTTTGGCCGGGGCCAGGTTTGAACCTGCCACCTTTGGTATATGAGGCTGGTACCCTATTCACTGAGCCATAGGCACAGCCTCGGTCCAGTTTTTCTTCTTCTGCTCAGGAGCCTCTGCCAAGGGTTGCTACCAGTCGGCCATCTTTCCAGAATTCCTGATTCTTCTTTCCAGCTAAGCATATGTGTGTATAGAAAAGGTGAGTGTGGGGAAGAAGAGAGGAGATAAGTTCATATATTTTATTTCCATACTGATGAGATGCCAAAATGATAGGGGAAAAATGCAGAAAATATGAAACAAATTTTTAGGTGGCAGGTTCAACTTTTGGAATCAAAGTACCTTTTTTTTCCAAGAATTAATTTCAGCTTGGCACCTGTGGCTCAAGTGGCTAAGGTGCCAGCCACATACACCTGAGCTGACAGGTTTGAATCCAGCCTGGGCCCGCCAAACAACAATGACAGCTGCAACCAAAAAATAGCTGGTTGTTGTGGCGAGAGCCTGTAGTCCCAGCTACTTGGGAGGTGGAGGCAGGAGAATCACTTGAGCCAAGAGAATCATTTGAGCCCAGGAGTTGGAGGTGCTATGAGCTGTGATGCCATGGCACTCTACCCAGGGTGATAGCTTGAGGCTCTGAAACAAAAAAAAAAAAAAAAAAAAAAAAAAAAAGAATTAATTTTATTGATTATCATGGAAGCATTTTGTATAAAGTGGCCTGGGGAAAAAAAGGCATATTGCTGTTAAGGATTTGGAAAGAAAGATCTAAATAAAGTTGCCTCATAGTCTCTAATAAAGACAAGAAAACCCCTTGTCTTCTGATTAATTATATAACTTACTATGCTAGCTTAGAACAATCCTTTATTTTTTCATATCAAAAGCAAAAATGTATATGTTTGGTGTGGACTCTTCCCACTGGTGTAATTTTTGTGACGTTTTCCCTACAATGTGGAAAACGAAGTCGGTCTTCATGTTCTACTAAGGGGCTAATTTTACTTGGGAGATGTGAACCATTAGTGGATTCCCTACCCACTTACTGTGTGAATGCACCAGACATTGGTGGTGAGGTAAGATGATTCATTATGGGCTGATTTACCCGCTGTCTTTGGCCATCTCATGCCTCCCTCTCAACTCTACTTGTGGCTTCTACTTTGTATTTAGGGTGCCAGGTTAGACACAGAGTTTAAACCTAGATTAGAGTAATATGCATTTTCTCTCCCTTGACGTACTTGCAGCCTTTCAGACTTTTTCACTCTTTCACCAGATGATTACATGCCTCTCGTGAGTTAGCCAGTTTTGTGTGTGTACATGTTTGTTTATAAATTGAAGTTTTATTACATAAAAGCAATACAACATTTTGTTTGGGTTTTTTTTCCTATTATTTTTTCCTCACAGCCATAGGTTTTTTTATTTTTTATTAATAGGCAGGTGCAAATGATTAGATTACATTGTCTGTGTTTGTTGGGTAAAACTCAAGTTGTAGTTGAGCCCTTCACCCATGAGTTGCACCATAAACCCTTACATGAGAGCACAATAATCCCCTACTTTCTCCTCCCTCTCTTGCTTGAATTTAATTATGATTTTCTCTCATGTGGACATATAACTTGTTCATCTACTGGACTCATATTAGTATCAAGTATATTGGATACTTGCCTTTTCATTCTTGTGATACCTTGCTAAGGAGAATGTTCTTCAACTCCATCCAGGTTAATACAAAAGATGAAAAGTTTCCATCTTTTTATGGTTGGTTTCCGCTTTTTTATAGTATTCCATGGTATATACATACCACAGTTTATTAATCCATTCAACCCACTCCATGGGTTGAGTGGCACTTGGGTTGATTTTTCAACTTGGCAATTATGAATTGAGTTGCAATAAACAATCTAGAACAAATTTCCTTTAGATAAAATGATTTTTTTCTTCCCATCTTCTAGTAATAGGATTGTGGGTAATGGGAATGTAGATCCCACTGAAATCTATATTCACTGTAAGGATCAAATGGAAAGTCTACTACTCTCTGAAGATTCTCCACACTTATTTCCAAAGGGACTGTATTCGTCTGCAATCCCACCAACAGTGTAAAAATGTTCCCTTCTCTCCACACCCTTGTCAGCATCTGTAGCATTGAGACTTGTGATGTGGGCTATTCTCATTGAGGTTAGTTGATATCTCAAGGTGCATTTGATCTGCATTTTTCTGATGATTAGAGATGATGAGCATTTCTTTCATGTTTTGTTTAGGCAATTTCTTAAATATCTCTTGTCCCATTAAAAAACTGCATTTTAAAAATTACTTTCCAAAAGAGGTCATGTCTTTAGAAAACTTTTGGATACAGTGCACCTGGCTTGATTCAGGGCACATACCTCCCAGGATCATTTCATTTCTCTTCATTGGAGGAGAGCCCCAAGGACAAGCTCGTCAGACCAGCAAAACTGACAATCCCCCTTTGCTGGTCAGTCCTCCAGCTTGCAATGATGTTTATGATACTTAGGAAGGACCTTCAGAAATCACTAAGCGCTTCATGATCTCTGTGCTCTGGTTCATTAGTTTTTCTTTTGTTTCCTGCCCTCCCCACTTCTCTGGAGTATAAATGTCATGTATGTATTTTGACTTTTTATCATATATTATGAGTCAAAACTGCTCCCCATAACACAAAATAAATAGTAGAAAGAACAGCCAGGGCTGAGTCAATAACATGTGTTTTAGAACTCACTCAACTCAGGAAAATGAGATACAGGTGGTCCCCAAGCTACAAACATCCAACTTATGTACAACTTGCATTTATGGTTGGAGGCTCTTATAGGTAATAGGCAAATGTAGCTGTTCCAAATTATATTTACATTCAATTTAGGAACAAACCTACAGAACCTACAGACACTGCCTATAGGGTACTCTTTGGAAAAAAGTCTTTACTATGGAGCATTAATACTTCTTAGCCAGAAAGACATGTGCAGTGGAGTGTGCTGGCTGGACCTCATTGTCAGATAAGGTGCCACCTAGACCATGGGATGGGACAAATGGGTGACATATGTATATGCCATATCCATGTCACTATGGTTACCAGATGGCCAAAGGGAGCACTTTAAAGCTGACTGTAGTGACATTCAGCCCTGAGGTATATAGCACTTTTTCTAGGATGAATTTGTGAATTTAATTGTCAGATCTCATAGGATGACAGCTCTGATGGCCATGCCAGAAAAAGAGTTCCAAAAATTGCTCTGAAGGGTGTACGAGGCACTGGTGTTGGTGCATAGCTTCCCAAGGGGAGTACCTCAAAGGTGACTGAAGGGGACCATAGTGATATTCAGCAATGAGGTATGTAGCACTTTCTCTAGGATGAACTTAATTGTACAACCTTGTAGATATACACATACATTAGTTATTAAAGGAAGACATTTCAGAGACTTACAGATAGTTAATAAATCAGCATTGTGTGTAGCCTTAGTCTATATGTACTACCTTAGATGTGAATTTCCAGAAAAAGCTTAAGCAAATACCCCCAACAAATAATAATTAGGGTTAGGTAGTACATTCAGTGTTTCATTTTATTCTGTAATACGATCTGTTGATGGTGATGTTATTTCCACTCTACGACTGAGAAAACTGAAATCTACATTCATTCTCATAGGGATTCCGTGGTCCCTATTGCCTTTCAGTACTCAGAAAATACTCAGGTATTTGGATGATGAAACAAATATTTACAATTTTAATTGACTTTTCATGCCGTTAGTCACAAATCACCTTCTTTGTGTCATATGCTTAGTTTTAATTAAGATCCTAAAGTAGCAACCAGCAAAGGCCATTACCATTATGACTCACAATGCAGTATTGGCTAAAGCTTTCATATTAAATGCGTAACACAAAATTATTATGCATTGTGAATATTTATGGAATTATCTTGTAGAGATATTGAGATTTAAAAAATTGAAACCAATAATACTTCTTGAGGAAAAATCCAGTTTATGAAAAAGAACTATATCAGATCATCTGTTGTAATTATTAAATGAATGAATTTGTTAAGAATGAATTGGCTATATATGTCATAAAGTGTAGCTAGCAGATTAAACCACCGTTCTGAAGTCTTGCCAAACCTTTTTTTGTTGTTGTTGTTAATGAGTTAATGACATTGCTTTTAACAAAGAACTCCTGAAGGCAGAAAAGTAATTAGAACTGACTTGAACCGGCCCATCATGCTTCATTCTCTGGTGGAATTTGCAGACCTTGATGGAGTTTGTTACATAATCAGCTTTGGGCATTCAATGGCTTCTTTTATTATAAAACAGAATTCTTGCCGACCACAACCCCCTCCCCCCTTTTTTCTGCCCTTCTCGTTTCTGGAGTTATTAATGCTTTAAAACAATGCTCAAGTCATGCTGTAGCAGGCTGGGGAAACGAATGAACAGCTGCCACCAGAAACTGCTAAGCCTGCTTCTGAGATCCCAGCAGTGGAGAAAAAGATGAGATCGATAATGCTCAAAAGTCTGAGCTGATGGGGAATTAGAAATGACTCCATTGTGGGTTTATACCTGCAGTTTTGTCTTTGCTCTTCATTGAAAACATAGACAGCTGGTATCATGGAAAGCGTTATAAAACAATTGCTTGCCATTTCTAATTATGTAATATTTGGAAAGTGTCCAAATGCAAATGTGTCATACTTTTTTTTTTTTTTTTAAACTTTAGGCTTTTAAATACTTAGAAACTGAGAAGAAATCTAATTAATGTAATAAAACAACTATGTGACTTAAAATGGGTTTTGCAATAGACCCCACAGGTTGTGGATAGAACTCCTAACATTCTAAGGTATTGAACCTTCCAGTGGCATTGAAAATATGTTGCTGCTTTTTAATGATTGTTCAGGGAGTCAGCCAACTTAAACCTGCCTCCAAATATTATACTAATTTCCCCAAACGAACTCAATGTGCTTTCCTCAGCAACAAAAATCCAAGTTTTCACTACAAAAATTTACCAAACGTGGAGACTTTTTCTTATGATTGTAAGCTGGCTGAAATTCACCATGGACACGAAGAGCATATAGTTACCCCTAAACATTGTAGTAAATTCTTTTAATCAAATGTTACTATTGCACAACAACGTGAATGTATTCAATGGCACAGAGAAATACACTTAACAATGGTTAAGAGGGCAAATGTCATGTGTTGTACATTATACACAATAAAGAAAAACACTAAAAACATCACCTGGCCATTCACCACCAAGTTTAAAGAAAAAACACAGGATTTAATTTTGGTATCTTGCGAAAGCAGTTCTGAGATCCTATCCCGCCCTGATCCTTCACTGCCCATCCCTGCCCCAACTTGAATTTTGCTTTATCATTTCCTTGCTATTTAGTTTGGTCTTGCACATCAAAGAACTTTGTAAATGGAATCTATGTGTTTTTCTGCAACAGCTTCTTCATTCAATCCTTCATTCTAAATCTATTCATATTGTTATATGCATTTGCACTTCATTCATTTTAACTGCTACGTAATATTCCATCATGTGGCCACGATCTGTTTATCCAGTTACTATTGATCTGTTGATTGATATTGGGTTGCATATGGGTGGCTTCTCTTTTTATCCTTTTTTTTTTTTTTTTTTTTGGTCATAGTGTTGCTATGAACCATTAGTCTCCTGGTAAACCTGGACAAATTTGTCACCAGGGCATACTCCTAGGTGTAAAACAACTTTTCTAGATAGTGCCAAGTTGTTTCTACATAATGCTAAATTACTTTCTGAATTTACCAGGTTACTTTCCCACCAACCTCGTACAAGTGCTGGGCTTACTCCCTATTCTCACTAGGGCTACCATGTTTTGCCTACCTGGCTTATGCCATATGGGAGCTCATGGGGGTTTTGATTTTCATCTGCCTGATTTCTAACGAGGCTGTGAATCTTTTCCTTTTGTTGGGCTGTTTGTGTCTTCTCTCCTGTGAAGTGCCTAGTGAAGCCTTTGTTCATGTCTCTATTGAATCCCCCCTTTTCTGATGAGTTTACAGGGGTTCGTTTTGTGAGTGATGTGTATAGCAAGTATTCTCTCCTAATTTCTGACGTCTCCTTTCACTCTTTTTTTGATGTTTGCATCGAAAATTCTTTTAATTTCTGTTTGGGATGAAAATATGAGGGAAATAATAGATGATTTAGTTGTAGGAATCTAGTCTACCTCCTGTTGTCTTATGAATCAAGCAGGGTCTATCATCTTGTTAGAGAAGGTTGAGTTTGTGTTTTTCTTAAATGGAGGTAGCGGCTACATTCCAGAGTTCAACTACGTCCCAGTCAAAGTGATGTATATGGTAGTATTTTAGCTGTGCCTGGAACAAACAGATTACTCCCTTGATTTACCTATCCCCATTTATCATTTATTCAGTGACCATAAAACCTAGTAAACATGTAGATACCTATTTTTATGATAAGAATAAGTTCCGGACATTCAAGACTCCCACATTAAGGGCACAGATGTAGATAGACCCAGTTTCAAACACCTCCTGCTTCATTTTCTAGGTACATGAGCTCTCTAGGCTTCCATTTCCTTATCTTTATCTTGGAACTAATAATAGCTACCTCAGAGTGTTTCTGAGTAGACTTAATATTAGATAATCTATGTAGAGTACCCAGCATTTAACATATGGTCAGCAAAGAGTAATTATTGGGTATATTATAATCACAAAACAAATGGTTTTACCAAAAAACACGGCATATACATACTTCAATAAAGAGTAGAAATTTTAACTCACGAGAAGGTAAAACTCACCCCCATCAACCTCAGACCTGATGCGTTGTGGCCACAGTAGCAGAGCGGATGCCTGTGAGGTAGACACAAAACGTCTTCATCTTCTCCATCTGTGCATCTAATCCCCATTATAATTCAGGTTTCATCTTGCTGTGCCACTGTAGGGAAGAGGATAACTAGAAATTTGGCAGCACCAGAGCATGCTTTACTCTCTTATTACATAAGGAGGAATGCATTAGAGGCCAGACTGGAACTATTTTCCCACCTCTCTGCTCATGTTGAGCTTTTGGATAGCACAGAGATTTCGTGATTTAGCACTAAATCACAAATGAAAAGAGACATTATTGCTGCACTTGAAGCATTTAAAATCTAGGTAGGAAGACAGCAATCCCTATAAAACAATTGAAGAGCAATGAAGAAAAGGTAATTGTGAAACTGTGAGTGTTATTTTAATAACTATTTCCTTCTCCTTACTGACTCTTATTCTGTTGCCCTGGGTAGAGTGCAATGGCATCCTTGTAGCTCACTGCAACTTCTAACTCCTGGACTCAAGCAATCCTCTTGCCTCAGCCTCCCGAGTAGCTGGGACTACAGGTGCCCACTACAATGCCCAGCTATTTTTTTTTATTTTTATTTTTAGTAGACATGGGGTCTCACTCTTGCTCAGGCTGGTCTCAAACTCCTGGCTTTAAGCAATCAATCCTCCGGCCTCAGCCTCTCAGAGTGCTAGGGTTACAGGTACGAGCCACCACGCCCAGCCTATTTTAATAGCCACATTCTATGAAAGGTTTTTATAGTAAAATCATTAATTAAAATTGGTTATGTTTTCAAGATTTGCCATTTAACTAAAAAAAAAAAAAAAAAAGCAAACATGTTTTTCTTTGGTAGTATTTCATTTCCTAATCCAAATGTCATCAGAGGTGGAACTGATAACATATCAGCTTTCAGTTAATTTGCTGCATTTTCTTTGTCTATATTCATTATTCAAAAAGTGTTTGTTCGCTTGATTGGCAGGAAAGGTGGATCAATTCTTTGCAGCTTTAAGTGAACTGACCTAACTAAAGTTGCCCCCCACCAGGGAGTCATCTTCACAAAAAGGACTGAGGTGTGGAGACTTGTAGTTCTGTTCTTCTTCATCTCGCTGCTTTTCCAGCTCAAGTGAAGATCTATTTTTGTCTGGGTAGTTTAAGGAAGGGCTGATGTTAGCGACGGATGAATGGCTCTCACGGGGAACAAGAACTCCAGCTTCTCAGTGACAGCCTGTGCCTGCCTTGGCTCCAAGATGCTCTCTACTTATCAAGGGAATGCAGAGAAGCCAACAAAGGCCCTGCGTGAAAATACCTTGAAAGCCTTAAACCAGGGTTTCCATTCCTGAAGCAGTTGCAACCACTCTGTAGTCCAGAGGATGCACAGGGTTTGAGAAGATAAATCTGCAAGACCCTTTCAGGTGTCACAGAGAGCAGAACTGGAATAACTGGGATAAAACCTAAAACCAAAAACCCAAGAAAACCCAGACCTCAAAACATCTGTTACTCCATTGTAACACTTAGGCTATATCTCTACTGACATGACTTGTTCTAAAATAAAGTTAGTATGCTCCCAAGGTGACAAATACAGATATAAACACCCAGCTAGCAAAATCTGCTTCTCTGTGTTAATAGATTGCTTATTTCCAAGAATAACAGTTTAGGGAAGGTGTCAGCTGTCATAGTATAGCCACCACTCACTCAGCAATCGAAAGATGTGCTGAGTGCTTCTCCAGACTTAGGACAGGATGCTTATTGTCTAGCCAGGAAATGAGGCTTCTGATAGTCTATTCAACTGTTAAATTAAAAAAAAAAAAAAAAGCACCCTTGAATACATGTGATAGCTCACTGCTGAGTAAATATCACCATGCACGGACATTTGACCATATTTTCTGAAGTCATCAGAGGATGTGCACCACCACTGACCTCAATAGAAGGTAACTGGGTACAGCTATCCTGTCTCCACTGCCTAAAATGAATTTTTTTTTTTTTTTTTTTTTTTTTTTTTTTAGAGACAGAGTCTCACTATATCGCCCTTGGTAGAGTGTGAGTGTGGGGTCACAGCAACCTCAAACTCTTTCTTTCCTTCAGACAACTATTTTTAATTTACATAGCCACAAAACAATTTAAGTCCCCCAACTCCCCATAGAGCAGCAGTTCTCAACCTGTGGGTCGTGACCCCTTTGTAACAATGAAAATACATCCTGCATATCAGATATTTACATTATGATTCATAACAGTAGCAAAATTACAGTTATGAAGTAGCAATGAAAATGATTTTATGGTTGGGGGGGTCACCACACCATGAGGAACTGTATTAAAGGGTTGCAGCATTAGGAAGGTTGAGAACCACTGGCTTAAGCAATTCTCTTGCCTCAGCCTCCCGAGTAGCTGGGACCACAGGCACCTGCCACAATGCCTGGCTATTTTTGGTTGTAGTTGTCATTGTTGTTTAGCTGGCCCAGGCCGGGCTTGAACCTGCCAGCCTCGGTGTATGTGGCCCAGCGCCATAACAGCTGTGCTATGGGTGCCAAGCCTAAAATGGATATTTTCTATTTATAAAAAAGAAAGACACTCATAAAATGAGATACACGAGAATATCAATTTCCCCTGTAATTCTTGCATTTTGTTCTTTGAAGTAAATAGTTCTAAAAGAAATTAGGGCATCTCTAAGATGTTCATATATGCATGTGTTTTTATTTGTTTCCTTGTAAGATAAAAGCTTAATATGTATTAACTTGTGAATCTGAATTTGTTTTATCTGAAATTGCAGAACCACTCCATGTTGATAAACATGCCAGGAAAGAAAAAAAAAATCTCAGTAAAGATTTGTCAGGATTTCCCCAAAGCCTACCTTGAGAACCTCTGTTGTGGCAGGTGCAGGATGGGCCCAGTTCTGAGGAAAGTCATTAGGCTCCTGGTCCTATTTTTGTTCTGTCATCTCAGCGGATGATGTCACCTTATTTTTGCTTCTGGATAAAGAAATGTTTCCCTGGGCTATGCCTCCTGTTTGTGGATGGGTAAAGTCAGTTGTCAGTTACTAGCGTCAAATGTCAGAGAGCTATTGGGTTAAACAATGAGAGATTCTAAATGGCCAGCGACCGGTGACATCGTCCTTCCTCACTCCTCACTGGATTCTAAGTCCTCCCTCAATATTCTGAGTATGTGTGCTTGGGGGACAAGGAAGCAGGAGAGCCAGGCATGTCCTGGCTTGTTAGATATGAGAAAGCCCAGCCTCTGCCATAGACCTACTGAGTCAGAATTCTAACAAGACCTCCGTCTGATTTACACGCACATTAAAGTCTGAAAAGTGCTTCTTTATCAAAAGTGCAGTCCATTTGGTCCTTTCTCACTCCTTTTTTACCATATTACTTTATGCCTTTCCAAATATTCTTCACCATTCTATTTAAGTACATAATAGATAGAACTCAGAGGTTAGATTCAGGCTTTTCCATTAGAACATAAACTCAGGATTGAGGAAAGACAGCACAAAAGTGGGACTAATCATGAACGAAGCCTCAAACATTCTGATTTCTTTATGTTAAATGTGTATTCAAATGGGGATTGGTTCTAGTAAAAAATTATTGGCTAAACATAACACTTTTTAAAATTTTAGAATATTATGGGGGTACACATGCTTTGGTTACATAGTTTGCTTTTTTTCTATTTTAAGTCAAAGTTGTAACCAAAGTGTGTGTGATGTACTCATCAGGTGTGAATTTACCCATCCCTTCTCTCTCCTCCCACCTACTTGAATTCCACTGAGATTTGCTTCTGTGTGTGTACATAAGTGGTTATCAACCAGTTCCAATTTAGAATTGAGTATGTGTGGTATTTGTTTTTCCATTCTTGCAATATTTCACTTAGGAGAATAGTCTCCAATTCCATCTAGGTTATTAGAAAAGACACTAGGTCACCATCTTTTTACGATTGAGTAGTAGTCCAGTATATACCACTTTTATTGATCAACTCATGTATTGATGGGGAGTAGGGTTGTTTCCACACCTTTGCATTTGTGAATTGTTATAAACATTCGAGTGCAAGTGTCTTTTTTTTTTTTTTTTTATAAGATGTCTTTTTTTCCTTTGGATAAATACTAGGTATTTATCCCCTAGTAGTGGGACTGCAGGATCAAATGGTAGGTCTACTGTTAGTTTTTTTGGGTATTTCCATACAACTTTCCATAGAGGTTGTACTAGTTTGCAGTCCTACCAACAATGTATTATAATACTTATTAAATAATTATAATAATAAAATAATGTTTTTGAGAGAAATTGTAGAATTAGACATTATTTTTACCCTGAATTTCTGTAGTTTGTGCTTCTATTGATATCATAATCACTATCACATTGGGAAAGAATCATCGATGTAAATCTGTTGAAGATAAGTGATGCCACCATCTTAGGGAAGATTATTTAAGCCACTGCCTTCAGCATGTGAAAAGTTTAACAGAAAATGTTCATTCTTTTTTCTCATTGAAGTAAAGTGTCATAGGTAATCATTTCATCATGTGTGTCTGTGGTACAAAAGGACTGTATTTTTTTGGAGGGGGGATGTCAGTTCTATTAGCTCAAGCTACATTTAGAACTTGGAACAGCAGTCATAGTGCTAATATTAATAGCTCAAACCTGTGCAAGCATATTATATTAGATGTGCTCAAATTTTTATGAAAAGAACTATATCATAACAAGCAAATAGGCAAATTATAGTATTCAGATACCCCCAGAATTAAAAAAAAAAAGGTTCCTGTATGCTAATCACTTTTAATTACTCCATAATTCTTTCCAATTCTATGACATTACACACAGTCTCTGGGTTTTGAATGAGATAGGTTCTGTAGGTTTGTTCTTAAGTTGAATTCGTATGTAAGTTGGGATAGGTACATTTACCTATTACCTATAACAGCCTCCATGCATAAGTGCACACCATAGGTGAGTCAGATGTTTGTAAAGTGTTCTTATTTTAGAGTTATAGAAATGAAGGCCCAGGGGAATTTTAAAAAAGCTTATATGATTATGAAAATAATAAATAATGGTGCTCATGTTCAAAGTGAAGTTATGTGCTTCTCACAGACAGGCTCTTAACCAAGTCATGCAGCTCTTAACCACTTGACTTTTAGGGCGGTGGGAGAGGCAGCTGCTGACAGTGCTCCTGTGGTGCTCCTCCTCCCTGCCCTCCACAGAAGGCCTTGCTACTGCTGGTTAATAGTCCAAGTCGGGATGAAGTCCCAGAGTAGCGTGATCCCAGGTCTCCAAAGGCACTGTTTGTGTTGCCCGTAAGGAGTTTGTGTTCATTTGGTGATTCGTTATTATAGCTACAGTCACTTTTCATCAGGTTCCATTTCTCCAGGACTTTTCTCTATTTCTGGTCTCTCTCATTTCTTATTCTTCCTCTCCCTCGGTAGCCTTCTGTTCTTGTCATGAGCACACTCAAATCTCCCCATCCTGTAAAAGTAATCAGCCACCAGCAGCAAAAACCATTTTCCCTTCACTCTGATTCTCTTTCTGTTAATCTGTTCGCCAGTATCTCTTCATCCTTGTCTACTTCTTGAAGAGTAGCTGCCTCACTCACTGCCTACAAGTCATTATTTTTCATTCGCTCTTGAACTCATTGCCATCTGGTTTTCTCTTCCTCCACGCTCTGAGTCTGATGTAACCATTCCCAACAAGTTTCATGATGCTGAGCTCCAGGGACCTTCTTATTGGAGGGAGATGGAAATATACATGACATTTTATATATATATATATATATATATATATAAAAAGAGTACATAGTGACATTTGAGGAACACACTCTCTAAGCCGTCTTTCTGCAGTGCTTTTTGTATTCTCTCCCCTAATCCTCATAACTCTGTGGTCTTTTAAATCATCAATATTGTTATTATTTTATGTTCAGGAAACAGATTTGGAGCATTCAGTTAAAATAAGGTAGGGGCCTGACTCGAATCTAGTTCTGTCTGACTCAAAATCCCATGGTCTTTTATTACACAAGGAAAAAAAGTAATAGTGAGATACAAAGAGAAAGAAAGATGGGAAAGGGGAGGAGAGAAAAAGAGAGAGAATGGAAAGAAAAAGAGGAGGAGGGACTTGTTGTGTGCTACGCTTTCTGGAGGCAAGACATGATTGCAAGAGGGACTTTACCTAACAATTGCAATCAGTGTAACCTGGCTTATTGTACCCTCAACGAATCCCCAATAATAAACAACAACAACAACAAAAAAAAAAAAACAAAAAAAGAAAGAAAGAAAAAGAGGAGGAGGGAACTGGAAGAAAGTAGGGAGAAAAGGTTTGAATCCCCCCAAATTCCTATACAAGGAAGAAATTCAAATTGACCATTACATTAACCTCATTGCTTCTATTATCTTCTAATTGTGTTGTTTAGGAATACTTTATTTCAGGACTAAAAGTAGAATATAGAAAAAGAAAAATAATACTAGTAACAAAATTAGTTATGTTCCAAAAATAGTGCACTAAGGCTACAGCTTGGATATCTACTTGCTAATACTGCCACCTTGCACAACTTTCTGAGGGTTTTGTTAATGCACAAGAAACTAGGATACAGGACAGACAGCAAATGAACTTACTCATTTGTGTGTGCTATTTAAATTTTCTCAAAACTATTCAAATTCCTCTGGCCTACAAATCAGGACAAAATCTCCAGACAGATGGCTTGGTAATGAGTTTTTCACCTCTTTTGGCCGCCAAGCAATTTGGAAACTTCACTAGGCCAAGCCCCTGTCAACACAGTTGGGCATTTCAACTTGAAGGCTGACACCAGGAAGTTGTCATCATCAGCAGCTAATGCTTAGCAAGTATGAGGACAACGGAAAGGCAAAAATGTTCTGTTCTGATTACTATAACTCCCTGACACATCGAGGATGCAACTGAATTTCCGTGTTGAGCTAGAGAAACTTTAACCTGCACTCCAGACGAATGTTCTTAGCTGGGACTCGATTATCTGATTATCTACAGGACATTTTTACTTGTGTATCATGCAGGCATCACAAAGTACATGCACTCAAGACCAAGTGCGTGATCTTCCTTGAGAAAAACCTTCCTGTTCCAGAACTTCCTGCCTCTGTGAATGCTAGCATCATGCAACCAACCAGTGACCCAAACCTGGAACTCTCCCTAAATATTCCCCTGTCCCCTCCCCCCACATCTAATCACTAAGGTGATTCCACGCTGTCACCCTGGGTGGAGCGTTGTGGCATCACAGCTCACAGCAACCTCCAACTCCTGGGCTCAAGTGATTCTCCTGCCTCTGCCCCCCAAGTAGCTGGGACTACAGGCCCCTACCACAACACCCAGCTATTTTTTGGTTGCAGATGTCATTGTTGTTTGGCGGCCAGGGCTGGATTGGAACCCGCCAGCTCAGGTGTATGTGACTGTGCCACAGGCGCTGAGCCATGATTCCACTTTCTTAATGTCTCCTGAATCTCCTCTACCCTCATGTCACCATCCTGACCTTTAGGCCGCCATCCGTTCTGACTCGTGCTTGGGGCGGCTCCCTGACTCTTCACCCTTCTCTGCCCGGTCCATTTTTCCTACTGAAAACCAGCTTTCCACTGAATGATGGATGAAGTCTGAGCTCCTCACTGTGGCATAGAAGGCTGTTATCTCTCCCCCCAGCACCACAGCTTCGTCAATCATCCAGTCAGCAGGTATCTGCTGAGTGCCTATTGGGGGCCAGACTTTGCTTTAGGCTCTGGAGACTGAGCAGTGAACAGACACTGTCCTTAAACTTCCATGCTCCTGGAAGCAGACAGGCAGTAAATGTGGAAACAGACAAATGAGTCAGTGTGGGTGCTGGGAAATATCCCATTTGGTGTAAGGTGCCTCCTATAATCTTCTCCCTATCCCCACCTAAATTAAACGAGATGTTTGGACATGTGCTCTCTTATAATCACTCTGTCGCTACATTTTGGCATCTTTATGTTGGTTCTTGTTTAATTGTTGACCTTCTATGTTGGATCACTATAGATTGGATAAAGACAGCAATTCATTCTAGATACTGTCATCATATTCAAATGCCCGGTTATTGCCTGGCATTCGTCAGAGGCTTAACAAATATTTGTAAAATAAATGTTACTTCCTGGGCAGCGCCTGTGGCTCAGTGGCTAGGGCGCCGGCCCCATATACCAAGGGTGGCGGGTTCAAACCCAGCCCTGGCCAAACTGCAACAAAAATAAAATAGCCTGGCGTTGTGGCAGGCGCCTGTAGTCCCAACTACTCGGGAGGCTGAGACAAGAGAATCACCTAGGCCCAGGAGTTGGAGATTGCTGTGAGCTGTGAGGCCACGGCACTCCACCAAGGGTGATTGAGACTCTCTCTACACGCACAAAAAAATAAAAATAAATAAATAAATAAATAAATGTTACTTCCCAAGTATGCATTAATTGGTAGGCTCTTATCTGATTGAGTAAAAATAAAATGTATAAATATGGTAAAAAATTGGGTGATAATAAAAAATATAGATCCTCTGAAGTTATTGTTGTTCAGAGACCTGCAGATTTACAATCTGCACAATATCGGCCCTTTCGATATTGGGCACAATATCAAACTTTCAAACTTATTTACTCCAAATCAATAAATTCTTATGTTAATAGATCATAAAATTCTACATATTCCTGATTTCTTAGTGTTTTTTCTCACTTTCTAAGAAATTCAAACTGAGAAAGAACTTTGTCTGTTTAATACATTTACCTTTACAAAGTTTATGCCTGTTAATTTGTTATATCAAATGTTAAAAACTTGCAAAGTTTGACTGAACCGTGAAAGGCCTTTTCTAAAGGAAAATGGGAAAGACACACTATCTTCCATCTTTGGTCTGTCTAGAGAAGAACATTGTGTCCACCTGTTCTCACCAAAAAGCCAAGAAAATCACAACAAGTCATATCAGCTTGCATGAAGTTTGAATTGGCTTTTTTATATGCTTAAAAAAATAAGTTTGTCCCACCCTTAAAACAAATATTGTGTTACATAGTTTTGACTATTTTGTTCTGTTATGGATGAAAGAAACTTCTGGGGAGACTTTGAATTCCAAGTGCTTTATTATTATCTTCTCAAATTCTTACAAAATCTTATCTTTTTACTATGGTTGTTTGGAGTGTGTATCAAAGTTTCTGTAAGAAATATTAGCTTCTAAAAACAAAAAATCTTACCACACACAATCTACAAAAATAGCTGTCTTAATTTCTCTTAAAGATGACTAGTGGATTTTTAAAAACGAACATGTTTGCCAGTATTCCAAGCTACATACCTATCATTTGAAATCAGTTGCTTAGTTCCCAGATGAAAATAGTTGCAGACGGGATGCTGCACAGTGTGGTGGGAAAACTCTGAGCTTCAGGGTTAAAAGCCAGTAGTCCAAGCGACTTCTCTCAGGAGTATAATGCAGCCCCTTTCCTGTTTACCCATATTTTCATCTCTCCTCAACTTCTAATTTAGAATTTACCTCTTGAAATCCTCAGTTCCAAAGCAAGCAAGAAGTTGGTATGGGCTTCCTTGCTATTGCTAGATTCATCAGCTTACTGTTTGTAGAGACTCTTACTCATGTACAAACTTAAATTCTTACTGCAAACAGAAATCCTTATACCTGCTTTTCACCTTTTCCAACAATTACAATGCACCTGGTTTTGTTTTAGTTCTTTTTTTTTTTTTTTGCAGTTTTGGCCTGGGCCAGGTTTGAACCCGTCACCTCCGTTATATGGGGTCGGCTCCCTACTCCTTTGAGCCACAGGCACTGCCCTTGTTTTAGTTTTAATATCATGCAGCCCCCTTCCCATTTCATAGCTTAAAACATGAATGAAAGAACAATTGGTCAGAACTACATGGCCTGGAAAAATGTCTGGGTAATGAATTCTGCAAATTGATGTGACCTTCACAGACTCTGAAGTCCCAACTGCTAGAAAATAAAAGAAGAGAAAAGAAAAAAAGCACCCAAATCACAATTATCTGTGGCAACACAGAAAAGCCCAGGGGGCATGCCACAGCAAAACTCAGAGCTTTCCAAACATGGAAACTCAGAAAACAAAACATTCTTTCTTTATGGCAACTATTTGAATTTCTAATTTTCTGGGCTTTCCAGGTTTATTATGAAAACCAAATTCAGTTCCCCTAGGGGTGAGAAAGAACCACTTCCTGTTGCATAAACTTCTAGAATTATAATAGCCAATTTTTAAAAGCCCTAAAATTTGTTCCTTGGGTAGCATTATATTATCCTCTTCTGGATTATGTAATTCTGCCATGGCCTTTCAAACACAGAAACATTTTACCCTTGACACAATTTGGAATTTGGAACTGCCTGTGAAAACATGAATAACTTCATTTTTTCATTTAAAAAGTCCCTAGACACCAATTGATAAATTCTCAAAGAACTTTACTGCAGATTTCACAGGCTAGTATTTCAATTGCCAGGACCTATATTCAAAGTGTTTGAATTGCCAGAAAAAATCCAGCTGTCGGTCTCTGTCTCAGGCAATCTGTACACCATCTTTTAGACCAGCAGTTCTCAACCTGTGGGTGGGGACCCACAGGAGCTGTATTAAAGGGCCGTGACATTAGGAAGGTTGAGAACCACTGTTTTAGACTGTGGAGACTGCAAATTGGGCTGAGGGGTGGATCTAAGTCACAGAAGAATCAAATACAGTATTGGAAAGACATCTGCCCAAAGTCAAAAACATTAAGTTTCAAATGTTGATGCTAATTCAGGATATCAGAAGTTTTAAATTACTCTTTATTTTGAGAGGCTCCCTTCCTTCTCCCACCAAAAGAGTCTCAGGATCTACCATCCACAAGTGTTCTCCCAACTTTCAATTCTACTCTTGCTAAACGTTCTCATGTCTTGTGTTAGGTATTATTTAAAGGAATGTGGTGGCCTAGAAATTGGCCTTCTCGGGTGATTTCATGGACTTGTTGATAAAAGGGTCTCATGAGGTCAGAGTGGCTCTGACAGAGACAGTCTCTGACATTTTCGGAACTAAATTGAATTCTCGGCACAATCTGAGCTTGGGCAGCATGAGTTGCTGGCCTTGCTACTCATCCCTTAGCTGTATCAGTTCTGCTGTAATTTCTGCCCTGATGATTTGATACAATAAAGTGGACCATATTTTAGTTGTGTGATACAGCATGCTGTACAAATAATGAAGGATTTTGTTTCCAAAAATGTGAAAAGCATCTTTGGTCTTTCTCATTCTCCTTTATTATTAGGCTCTATATTTGTACGTGCGTATGTCTAAAATTCTCTTGGGTTAGCTCAGATCTTGAGAGGCTGGCTGCCATAAGGATAACTTTGGGTTATGTGTAGTTCCCTATGCACCGACTCTAGCTCCAGCCTTTCTCCCCACTGGGCAACCCCGAGGGCAGTGATTTTTCAACCAGTGTGTTGTGAGAGGATCACAGGTGTGCCACAAAAATTTGTACAGATCGTTAATTATTTTCAAAAGAACTTTACAACACAATAGGTATATTCTTTTTTTTACTCATTTTTTGTGGTCAACATAATATAAGTATGCCTCGGAAGTTTATAGCTTCAATGTGCCGTGAGATAAAAAATGGTTGAAAAACACTGCCTAGCGTGTTAGGTTAATTTTGTGAGAAGCTGTCTTAGGTTTTATGTAATGTTCCAAACAAAACCAATCAGTCGCTCACATTCTCTCATTTAATCAACTATTTTCTGAGTATACTTACCTTCTGTGAACCTTGTACATATAATGTTTTGATTACTCCTCACAATTACTACCTTGCAAGTGAAAAAATTTATCTAGAGAGTTTAAGTAACTTGTCCGAGATCATGCAACGAATAAATGGCATACCAGGCTGTGAATTCACCACGGCAACTCTGTCACTAGGTACCTGTGATCACTTTGAGATGCTGTGAGCAGACACAGTAATGGATGCATGTCACAGTGGGGACATGTGTCTACTGAGCCAGTGGAGCCAGCAATGTAACATGGTGCTCTGGAGGGCCTGCTCTGTGCTTTCTCCCTGGCATGGGACACTGTGAGTGCTGATGATGTACAAATGCAATCCATAAGGTACTAAAGTAATCTTTCCATTTCAGAAAACATATCCAACTTCCAACCAATATTAATGATATCAAATATCAATGGTCTGTTATTCCATAACTCTCCAGAGAATTATAACCAGCACCTAAATGCATACATTTCCTGATTTAGATTTAACGATTTTCCTTCTAGCTTCTTATTACCAGCTACTTTATTAAGCATAATGAATGGCTTCTCTTAAGACGATTATTTTTTCAAGATGCATGTAACATTAAGACTTTCTCTTCTTGCAGTTGCAGCTGTGATTTTAATTGGATTCATGCCACGGTGATCCAAACCTCAGGGTCTCCTAATGAAAATTGTGGAACTATTTAAGTATAAAGAGACCTCAGAAATTAACAAGTCCCAAAGTCTCAACTGACAGCTCCTAGCCCAAAGCTGGCCCCAAATGTAAATTGTTTGTTCTCCATGGTAATCACCCAACATGAGTTATTACAGTTTTCTGAATTGACTACCAAATTTTTTAAATGGTTGTAGTGTAAATAAAATGTCTGTATATTGTGTTGGGCTTATCTTGAAAATTTGGAATATTAGGCAGCCCTGGGCCTGAATTCCTGCACAGGAACAACCGGCCGGGGTGGATGGAGCTGAGCTTCCCAGCATGACAGCATCCTCTCCTTCCCTTATGGTTGGCAATATCATAGACAATGGCCTGGTGATATTGATGTGATGCCGCATTTGTATTATCATTTTCTTTTAGTAGAGTTAGGAATGAAGAAAAATATTTCTGACTCTATCAACAATGGGAAAATAAAATATAATCTGAGAGGGCTTCCTGTTTATTTTTTTATTTTTTTATTTTTTTGTAGAGACAGAGTCTCACTTTATCGCTCTTTGTAGAGTGCCGTGGAGTCACACAGCTCACAGCAAACTCCAACTCCTGGGCTTAGGCGATTCTTTTGCCTCAGCCTCCAGAGTAGCTGGGACTATAGGCGCCTGCCACAATGCCCGGCTATATTTTTTTTTTGAGACAGAGGCTCAAGCTGTCACCCTGGGTAGAGCGCTGTGGCATCGCAGCTCACAGCAACCTCCAACTCCTGGGCTCAAGCAATTCTCCTGCCTTCACCTCCCTAGTAGCTGGGACTACAAGTGCTCGCCACATCGCCCAGCTATTTTTTGGTTGCAGCTGTCATTATTGTTTGGCGGGCCCGGGCTGATTCAAATCCGCCAGCTCAGGTGTATGTGGCTGGTGCCTTAGCCACTTTCAGCCACAGGCACTGAGCGTGGGGCTTCCTGTTTAAAAAGGTGGAAGAGCGCTTGGGCTGCTTCCATGACTGGGGCAGCAATAAACATTCTGGTGCAAATGTCTTTGGTTGTAAAATGATTTTTGATCATGTGGGTAAATACTTAGTAGAGGGATTACAGGATCAAACAGTAGGCCTACTTTTAGTTCCTCATAAATGCATTAATGTACTCAGTTATAATTTAATAAAGAAAAAATAAATAAATAAAAAGAAAAGAGTTAAGTGTCTTTGTTGAAGTGAAGAATGGGTCTTTTTGGTTCATAATGCAAATAAGTGTCTTAGCTTCAAGTCCATTTATGTTATTTGCTCAGCCCTGTGAGCTTTTGAGACCCACGATGCAGTCCTAGTTTGGAGATCTGAGTACAGATAGCAGAAGAGGTTAAATGGCCGCCTCAGGATTATACTTTAAAGCCATAACTAGAGTGAAGATTTCCTCATGGTTTAGTATAGTGTTTGGCATGTAGCAGATAGCAGATATTTGTTGAATGAATTTGTGGGCTGAAATCTAAAAAAAAATTATGTTAATGTCAGGAAATGTTTTAAGAAAAAGAAGATATGGCCAGGAGCAGTGGCTCACACCTGTAATCTTAGCACTCTGAGAGGCCAAGGTGGAAGGCTTGCTTGAGGTCAGCAGTTCAAGACCAGCCTAAGCAAAGTGAAACCCTATTTCTACTAAAAATAGAGATGGGTGTGGTCGTGCGGGTGCCTGTAGTCCCAGCTACTTGGGCAGCTGAGGCAGGAGGAGTTCTTGAGCCCAAGGGTTTGAAGTTACTGTGAGCTAGGCTGAGGCCACAGCACTCTAGCCCAGGTGACAGAATGAGATCCTGTCTCAAAAAATAAAATAAAATAAAATAAATTAAGACACAGTATTCAAAATGTATATAAATTAAAATGGGCTTAAGTGTTAAATAGTGTAAGCATTTTTTTTTTTTTTTTTTGAGACAGAACCTCAAGCTGTTGACCTGGGTTGAGTGCTGTGACATCAAAGCTCACAGTAACCTCCAACTCCTGGGCTGAAGCGATTCTCCTGCCTCTGTCTCCCAAGTAACTGGCACTATTGCACCTGCCACAACGCCCAGCTATTTTTTGGTTGCAGCCGTCATTGTTGTTTGGCTGGATTCGAACCCACCAGCTCAGGTATATGTGGCTGGTACCTTAGCTACTTGAGCCACAGGCGCCAAGCCAGGGTAAGCATTATTCTTATATTATTCTGGATTCTGGAATCAGCTAACTCTTTCCTCTTAGAAGGTATTTAACCATGAGGGTCTTTTAACCATCTTTCATGTTTGTCAGGTATGTATTTTATCCAAATTATGCAGAATTGTGCTAGAATACACACACACACACACACACACACACACACACACACACACATTTTCCTTCCCTACTCCCCTTCCCCAAAATATATTTCAATTAAAATATTAAGCTGGGAAAAAAGTTTCGAGAAAATGCTTCCTCTTGTGTGCTCACACATATATATAAGCTCAGAAAAATAGTTGGCCTACAACATTTAATTTAATTAATTAATTTTTTTTTTTTTTGAGACAGAATCTCACTTGGTCATCTTGGGTAGAGGCCATGGAGTCATAGCTCACAGCAACCTCAAACTCTTGGGCTCAAGTGATCCTCTTTCCTTAGCCTCTTGAATCGCTGGGACTATAGGTGGCCCACTAAGCCTGGCTAGTTTTTTTTTCTATTTTTAGTAGAGATGGAGTCTGGCTCTTGCTCAGGTAGGTCTCAAAATCATAAGCTCAAGCAATCCATCCACCTTGGCCTCAAAATCTGGTTTTCATCATTCATATTTTTCAAGGTCACATCTTCTTTGTCTTCTTTTATTGATAGATTATAAGACATAAATATTTCTTTCTTTTTTTTTTTTTTGAGACAGAGTCTCACTATGTCACCCTCACTAGAGTGCTGTGGCATCACAGCTCACAGTAACCTCAAACTCTTGGGCTTAAGCGATTCTCTTGCCTCAGCCTCCCAAGTAGCTGGGACTACAGGCTTCCACCACAACACCTGGCTATTTTTTTGGTGGTTGTTGCAGTTGTCATTGTTGTTTAGCTGGCCTAGGCCGGGTTTGAACCTACCATCCTCTGTGCATGTGGCCTGTGCTGTATGTAACCACTGTGCTATGGGCACTGACCCAAGACATAAATATTTCTAAGGGTAAATGAAATGTTTCCCTCCTACACGTAAACACTAGCAGAATAAGATAAATTATAAAATAAAGACATAGGGAAGAGAGGTTTCTGTTGTATTGCATTTTTCCCCCAATCCAAATTAATTATGGAGACCATTTAAGGTACAAGTTTCTTGAGAGATTATAGGTTAATTCTTTACCTTTTGAGACCACCCAAGACACCAGTCCAAACACTTTTCCAGGTCCTCTGGGCACAGTTGTTCTACATCGGTATGGGATTTAAGGAGCTTCTAAAGAAGTTGCTAGAATATAGTGTAAATTCTCAATATTTTATATTACCCTCCAAATATTATTTTGTCTTCTGTGATTATTATTATTTTCCTTCAGAGAAAAATATTCCACAGTAACAACCATGCTTAAAAACTCACTGACCAATTCTACCAAACATTTAAAGAAGAACTAGTACCTATACAATTAAACCTCTTCCAAAATATAGAAAAAGAAGGAATATTACCCAACACATTCTATGAAGCAAACATCACCTTCATCCCCAAACCAGGAAATGACCCATCAAGTAAAGAAAATTATAGACCAACATCATTAATGAATATAGATGCTAAAATACTCAATAAGATCCTAACAAACAGAATCCAACAACACATCAAGAAAATTATACACCACGACCAAGAAGGATTTATCCCAGAGTCTCAAGGCTGGTTCAATATACGTAAATCTATAAATGTAATTCAGCACATAAACAAACTAAAAAATAAGGACCATATGATTCTTTCAATTGATGCAGAAAAAGCTTTTGATAATATCCAGCATCCCTTCATGATCAAAACACTTCGGAAAATTGGTATAGAAGGGACATTTCTGAATCTAATAGAGGCCATCTACAGCAAACCCACAGCCAATATCATATTGAATGGAGTTAAATTGAAATCATTTCCACTCAGATCAGGAACCAGGCAAGGTTCCCATTGTCTCCATTGCTCTTTAGCATTGTAATGGAGGTTTTAGCCATTAAAATTAGGGAAGAAAAGGCAATCGAGGGTATCCACATAGAGTCAGAAGAGGTCAAACTTTCACTCTTCGCAGATGATATGATTGCATATCTGGAAAACACTAGGGACTCTACCACAAAACTTTTAGAAGTGATCAAGGAATATAGCAATGTCTCAGGCTACAAAATCAACACCCATAAATCTGTAGCCTTTATATATGCCAACAATAACCAAGCTGAAAAAACAGTCAAGGACTCTATTCCTTTCACAGTAGTGCCAAAGGACATAGAATATTTGGGAGTATACCTAACAAAGGACATGAAAGATCTCTACAAAGAGAACTATGAAACTTTAAGAAAAGAAATAGCTGAGATGTTAACAAATGGAAAAACATACAATGCTCATGGCTGGGAAGAATCAACATTGTTAAAATGTCTATACTGCCCAAAGCAATATATAATTTTAATGCAATTCCTATCAAATCTACATTGCCATCTTTTAAAGATCTTGAAAAAATAATATTTCATTTTATATGGAATCAGAAAAAAACCTCGAATAGCCAAAACATTACTCAGCAATAAACACACAGCAGGAGGAATCATGCTACCAGACCTGAGACTATACTATAAATCAATAGTGATAAAAACAGCATGGTATTGGCACAAAAACAGAGAAGTCGATGTCTGGAACAGAATAGAGAAC
>CAUYPK010022347.1:0-31455 GCA_963574355.1 Loris lydekkerianus
AAAAAAAAAAAAAAAAAAAAAAGGGAAAAAGGAAAAAAAATTAAAACTCTACTTACACACAAAGGATACTTTGAAATAACATATATTCCAGCAGGTATCTTTCCAATCTCTCCCATTCAATGTTGACGAGGGATAGAAGAAGAGGAGGGGGGGAGGGAATTAAAGCTAAGGAGGACAAAGATGATTAGAAAGAAAGTGGGGAAAGTGTGAGATAAGAGCTAGTATTTCAGGAATGTGCACAAAGTGCCAACGGTTTTCCAATGTATAAGATATGTCAAATTATTCTTCTTTGAAAGATGAGAAAACTGAGACCTAGAAAAGATGTATAGTATATTCAAGGCTGCACAGTTCTAAAGCCCAGAGTGTGATCAAAACAAAGTCAACCTGACCCTGAGAGCCCAAATTGTTTGCCCAGCCAGACACCCTCTATGCACTGGTGCCCTAAGTTTTTATCCTGCTCCTCTCCTGACCATTGCTCTGTTTTCCCTTCCATCCTTACCAACAGGCACTTTTCCCTTTAGAGGAACTGTAGATGTCAAGACTTAAAGGGCCAACTTTGAAATTGACCATGAATACCTACCTGCGCCTCAGAAAACAGCTTCCCAAAGTATTGCAAAAACATTATCAAATGAGAAGAGATGTACTAATAACTTGGGTAGCTTTACTAAAGCCAGAGCATCCTATCTATAAATAATTAGCATTATTTATAGAAGTATAACAGAACACAAGTTAATATTTTGCTGGTAATTAATTCTCACTGAGGATATAGGCTGTGTCATACATTCAAATATAGAACATAATTAGAATGTTAATATATCACAACCTACAATTAATGTGTGTGTACATTACATTTCTTGAGATATTTTATACATATTGTTTCATTTAACCCTCTCAACAAACTTATAATGTAAGTGTCATTATTATTACCATTTTATAGATGAGGATATTGACATTTAGAAAGTAATTAATTATATAACTTGTTCAAGAATATCCAGCTAGAATGTGGAGAATTGGCAAGAATATCCAGCTAGAATGTGGAGAATTGAGAATGTTGAACAGCACTGTGTGATTCAGGAGCCAGATTCCCAATCACTGTATAATGAACTTGATAGTCAAAGATGCCTGGAAAAGAAAATCCTAGTAGGTTTATTTAGCACACATGCAAAAGCAAGTAATAAATTTCTAGTGAGATATGATTCAATTCATGTTAATATGCAGCATGTTTTGTAGTCTGGTATATAAATAAAACTGTCAGCTTATTAAACAATAAATAAAATAATTAGCTATGCAGTGTAGATATATGAGTGCTTCAGATCTCTTAGGATTTTTGTGCTCATATAACCAGTGGTGTGCTAGACTTAACCTGGACCAGCTCACAAAAAAACAGTGATTAAGTTGTTAACAATATTGTGAGTCTGTCATTAAACACAGATATTATTTAAAAGCAAATCATATAGAAAAGAAAAAATAAGAAAGAAAGAAAACAGGAATACAATTAAATCATATATACTTACAACTGAATAAATTATCTTAAAAGCAAAGGTGATGTCAAAAGTCATAATTTCCTAATTATTCCACAAAATTTTACTATCATTTATTCTCTGGAAACTATGATTATTTTAATCCTCATGGTAGAAACACTCTGACCTAGGCTATGTTGCGAGGATTGTAGCAAAACTTGACAAGCACTACGCAGTTGAGCTTGACTTATTGGTTTGTTGATTTGGCAAATGTAAAGGAAAGGAGAAAATATTAATAATGCAGGCAGAATTTAAAAGGATGTTGTATCTTTAACTATTACATAGTGATTACAAAAACTTAAGGAAATATTCTTCCAGTATTCAAAAATGATTATCCAATTCAATAAAGCAGTTGCTCAAGTTGTTGACAAATGAGTGAAGTTCTGACATGCCCATTACTGTAAAAAATATATCAACCAGCAATCCTGTTGGAACTGTACTTGTGTCTCAGTTGTAAACACAAATACAGATAGATTTAAGATACCAGAGTTTGGCCAAAATCATTGAAAGTATCTGTAAGAATCAGTGGTTGTATGAAATTTATAATAAAGAGTATTATACACATATATTTAGTTTTTATTTATAAATTATGTTCTATACATCATTCATATAAGCAAAATGTACAATAATATAAATATGAATATATGTATAAATAAAAATATATGCATGTATTTTTTCCTAGAAACTTGATTGTTAAAAATTTACCAGTACACCATACATTTAATCCTCATCAAATAGCATCTGAAGTATGTTTGGAGCTACAGAGAAAAGGTCTATTTTACAATCTACAATGGAAGGAATGGTTAAAAAAAAAAAAAAGACTAATTTGACCAGGTGCAATGGCTCACACCTATAATCCCAGTACTTTAGGAGACCAAAGTAGAAGTTCAAGACTACCCTGGGCAACAAAGAGAGACTCCATCACTGCAAAAAAAAAAAAAAAATTATATATATTAGGTAGGTGTGGTGGTACACACCTGTAATCCCAGCTACTAAGGAAGCTGAGACAGAAGGATCGCTTGAGCCCAGGGGTTCAAGGCTGCAGTGAGCTATATATCACTGTACTCCAGTCTGGGTTTCAGAGCAAGATGATGTCTTAAAAACAAAAACAGACAATTAAGCTTTAAAGGCTAAGCTTTAAGGATTGTGCCCTGACTTATTCACAATTTGTCTACTACCTATTTCTCCTTTTTCTCTGCTCTGATGCTTTATTCACCAAGGTTTAGAGACAGGACCTGACGCTTGGCAATTTACTAAAACTCTTTTAAGTCACACTTTTATTGACTATAAAATGATCATAGTAATAATAGTCATGATCATGACGATGATAATGGTTAAAAATAGCTAACACTTAATACTGCTTAGCGTCCTGGACCATTGTCAAACATTTGTCATGTATTAATTTATTTAGTTTCACAACAGTTTCATGAAGGAGTTACACCACCACCTAGTTCTGGGTTACAGACAAGGAAGCTGAGGACGAGAGAAAATCCGTAGCTTCACGCTCTTTCACTTAGGTTCTTAGGTTACTGGTGGGGAGTCAGAGCTGGGGCACAAATCCAGGCAGTTTGTCTCTATGATAAAGGTAAACATTACAAAAGGTAAGTGACGATCCTCTGAGCCATTGCTCATTGAAATCAGCTGTGATTTACATTTACTTCACTCTAATTTTGTTTGCTATCTCTTCAACTGGACTTTATTTCTTGAGAGGTAGGGCTAATGTTGTCTGGCTTTTCCGACCTTTCACAGCAGCCCTGACAAGAACATGGTTATACTTTGTAATTATTCATTACATAAACAAACTTTGCACCTTTGTCAAGCAGAAAAGCACCACTGAGATCTCTTCTGAGAGCAGGAGTGAGAGTCTAGCCTCGTTACGACTTCACACATAGATTCACTGCATTATTGTGATGGTCTAATCGTCTCTAGTAAGTAGCTACATACAGCATTTCCCACCTTGGTTTGTAGGACTGTCTTAGAAATAATATTATATTATGTCACGGTAGTCCTAGAGGCTTGATTTATTTTGGCTTAAAAGGAGGAACTTGCTTCATGTGTCTCTCTTCCTCTCACAGAGTTTTTTATTCTCAAGGGCTACAGGTCAAGTTCTGTCCTTGGAACCAAAGTAGTTTTCCAACATGAAGTAAAGCCAGCTCTGTCAAGCTAGGCCAGATCTGCTGTCAGTGCCTTTCCCAAATACATCAGCCCCTCTGCTTGTAAAAATAAATTGATACCAATGCAAGAAATTTATTAGGAGATGACAGCCCGGTTCATAATGGAAATATGGAGAAAACATTATCCTTCAAAACTGACAGTTTATCCATCATGCCTCAGATTCCTGAGATATAAGCAGACGCTGTCACATACAATCCGCTGAGGACACGTCTTCTTAGATTTCCTTATGACAGGAAATGCTGAAATAATCCAGAAGAAGGGAAGGACTTGCATTGTCCTTAATGTGCTCGGCCATAAATTTTTAGCATTAGCAGAAGAAACATGTGGCCAAGGAAATGAATGATGGGGGAATCAGGAGGCCTGGAATTCTCAAAGGTCCCTTCTTTCCTCTCAGGGGTGATAAACTGGGACAGGGGTCAGAAACTGGGACAGGGGTCACAGAGGGTGACTGTACCACCGAGGATGTAAATGCCCTGTTATGCGTGACCAAAGCCAACAGGTGGCAGGGCACCACTGTGCATACACCACAGTTGGCTTTGCTGGAGGTTTGGGGTCATGGTCACCCCGTCCTGCTAACTTCCCAACATTGGCTGTTTTGCTTAACTTGTTATTTGTCTTAATAAACTTGAGACAGTTTTGGAGGGCCATGTTAAGTAGGAATAAATTCAAGAATATCTGTGGGGAATCACAAGAGGCCTGATGTTTGCAGGCATAATGAGGCAACCTACCCAAACCCTTATGAAATAATTGTGTTATTGTATTAAAAGCTGCTTTGGAAAATATAATCATGGTAGTAAATTGGAATGAAATGAAATGGTATTAAAGGGGGAAAATATTCACTGCCAATTTTATGGGACCTCAAAATATTTGTGTTCTAAACTTGCATTCTTTGGAGATTTGCTGAGTGTTGCTAGAGTTAGGAAACTTTTTTTTTTTTTAATGAGATACATGCATTTTTTCAAAATTACAGATCTTTTAAACAAAAATAGAAAGCCATAAATGTGAAATGGAAATTTTTAAAAAAGGCAAGTACAACCTTAATGGCCTTCTATCCGTAATTCACCGTTTATATTAAAAAATAAAAAGCATGGGAAATTTTATTTAAATGTAAAAAACATGCAAGGAGCCTTTGATGTCAATTTCCATCTGATTAAGGAACAGGGAACATCAGCATAAATATGATAGTCCAAATAAACTTAGGTTTTGTTGAATTTGTTATGTTGTGTGAATGTGGGTAGGATGTGTGCATTCTTGGGTTACTTAAAACAGAAAAAGTCAAATGCTAGGTTTTGATCCACTTCCAAAAATAAATTCCTGAGAACAGCAAGGAAATAAATTACATGTTGATCAAGTCTTTACTCCTAAGTAGCAGCAGTCCATAATTCTTAGACACTGTATCTTTCTTTAAATGCTCTCATTCTTTGAAAGAGGCGAATGAATTTCTAATAGTCTGTATTTGCTTCAGCCAATCTTCCTGATTCCCTGTCTCCAGAAAGACCTAAAACTCTTTTGACTTTACATGTCCAAATTAAATATATCTGCGTTTTCCTTTTGCTTTCTATGTAAGTGCCTGCCAGCATGACTTAACATCCATCCAGAGTTTATTTCAGTATTAGTGGAAAATAAGCCATTTTTCAGTTTAATGAATAGCATCAGTGTCTCCTTTTTAACCAAAAATGTGACCTTAAACTTGATGGATCTCACCAGAAGGCACATTTAAAAATTATTTTTCTATTGGAGGTTATGAATACCATTTCCCAAATTATTGTGACAGCTGTGAGGGGAAGGCCCTCATCACAGATACAGCAGCCTAGAAACAAAACTCAAACCTAACAAAATGGTAGTTTCATTTGTGAAATGAGCAAAAGGGAATGGAAAAGAAAGCGTGAACCCTATGGGAGGGAAAAAATATCTCTTTTGAGACTTAGGCAGCAAGAGTCATGTAAAGCAGATGAAATTCCCATACTTTTTGGTTACCACCATCTTTGTTTCCCAATCATTCTAAATTGGGAAAGTGAAGGCTGAGCCATTACTGATTCAAAAAACCTCCAAGAGGACATCTGATATTTCTTCCTTATTAAGCATGATGGAGTATAATTGATGTGCCTGGTGCCTGGCCAATTCCGACTTTTTGAGAATGCTGCTTAATGTGCAGACATTATTTTTGGACTACTGAACGCCAGCAAATAATGAGCTGGCATTCAGCTTTGGTGAATAGGACCCTGAATTTTCATCTAAAAGCAGTTTTGAGTTATTGCTGTAGATAAGGTATAACTGTGCAAAAGAATTTTATCCATGTTTCTCCCATGAATCATAAATGAGGGAAAAAATTACAGTCTAAATTGCACTTAAAAGGAATAAAGTCTTTTCATGTCATACATGATTTATCAAAATGATCTCATTTTAAGGGTACTGTGGTATATCTTGATTAATCGCATTAGGAAGCGTGATGAATGGCCTCTTTAATGGTAACACAGGATTTATTGGCAACATCCCGACTTGAACCAGAAGGGTAAGAAGTAAAATATATACAATAGATAGCTAATGCAGATAGGGTGTCAGTAATGCTGTGACTTGTTTTAAAATTACAAGCCTTAGCTTCAGGAGATTCTGAAACCACCGGTGGTAGAGAGTAAACAAGTTTTTTGCTCAGGAACTTGGGTGCCCCCTCGAATCCAGTCTAACCCTTCTCTGACTTGTTGCAGTGCAAGTAAAATCACTCTGCTGGACCATAAAAAGAAGGTGTCTGTGAAATCTGGACAAACCTTGGAAATTTCCAGTAGGAAGAGGGGGAACACTGCCTTTGGAGACCAGTGCTGCTCACCCGTTTGCCCTGTTTTAATATCCTCTTCACATTTCACTTTAATATCCTAAATGCCTTTTTTTTTTTTTTTTTTTTTTTTTAAGGTTGCGCCAGTCTGCTCCCACTAATTTCCTCTAAGGCTGACAGATCAGAGGCTTTTCTCGAACTGTTCCTTTTAGAGCTGAGGAGCACTCCTCCTGGTAATCCTGCTGCTTGTCCGCAATTAATCCTTCCAGTTGCCACATTATTAACACCACCACCCACAGACAGAGGAAGCTCCGACCCACTGGACACTGGCTCCCGACTGAAGCTTCAAAGGTGCCAATCACACCCTGGTCAGAAAGGTGCCTGCTGTCGGCATCAGAGTTCCCCCCCTTCTCCCCGCTGATCAAACATTCTTCCCCAGAAGATTAATTCAGAGTCCCCGCCCATTTCCTCCCATATCCTCTTTCCCTTTTTGGTTTACCCAACGATCCATCTTTGCCTCGAAAAGGGAAGCCACAGATAATAGAAGCCCTTTCAAAACAAAAGCTGGGAGAAGGCAAATTTAAATCCCAGCTGTTATCAACTTTTTTTTTTAACCCATTTAAACATCTTAAGGCAGTGAGGATTAGGGCTCGGCCTGAAATGCCATTCTTTGATCAAAGACCCCAAGACTTTACACAAACATAATAGAAGGCAATGGACGCCCCTCTGAAGGCGGAATTGATTTGTTTGCCTGCAGTGCCTGGGATGGGTAGCGAAGCCACACACTTATTTCCCTAACTCCCCAACATATAGATCACCAGACCAAGTGACTTAGAAATTATTTTTCTTTCCAACCTACATCTTAATTGGAGCAGTCACTTGCAGATTCTGATGTAGTGGTGGGACGGGGTGTGAGGAGGAGAGAATGTAGGCAACGTGGGTGCTTGCTGTGGCCAGTTTCGCCCCAGGAAGGGAGAAAAGAGGTGAAGGCCGGGCCAAGAAGGGGAGGTGGGGAGGAAGCAAGCTCTACTGTCTCTGCTGTGGAGCAAAGAGGACTTCACAGAGAAAGGCTTTATGTTTGTTTATGTTGGCCAGTTCTACTGGAATCTTCTCCCGTCACTTAGTAACTGCAGCTACCTGTCTCTGCCTGTGACAGTGGCCCAGTCTTGGGAGGAAAAACCAACAGGATTGTTCCTGAAGGCCAGTGAACAGCCACCCTGTGACACACTAGCCAGGTGCCCCAACCCCTCATAGCCTTTCGGGGCCAGATACCAGGTCTGACTCACAGGAAAACCTACAAATACACATGTGAGATCTTAGATTCTCTCAGGGTTAACACTGCCGTACACATCTATTCAAATTTGAATAATAGGGAAAATATTTAACATGAAGGTTGAAGGGACTATTGATGATTGATAATTCAAGCCTATGAAGGTTTTTGTTGTTGTTGTTGTTGAGACAAGATTGTCACTTTGTCACCCTTGGTAGGGTGCTGTGGTGTCACACTGCTCACAGTAACCTCCAACTCCAGGGCTTAGAGGATTCTCTTGCCTAAGCCTCCCGAGTAGCTGGGACCACAGGTGCCCACCACAATGCCTGGCTATTTTCTTTCCTTCTTTGTTGCAGCTCAGCCGAGGCCGGGTTGAACCCACCAACCTCGGTATATGGGGCCAGCACTCTACTCACTGAGCCATAGGCACTGCCCCCTATGAAGGTGTTTTTATAAAGAGAAGGTGGAGTTTTAATTCTTAGCTTTGGAAATGTTTAGGGTTTCTGGCAGGTGGGAGATGTGTAGGGTTAGTTTGTTATTGACATTACAGAGAGACTGTCAGAAAATGCAACTAAAGTCATACACGGTTAAGAATTTGTGAACAAGGTGACTGTATGGGGACCATTTACCTCATTTCCAGGGAAGGCTGTAGAATCTCCCTTGCTGAACAGTTCAAGAAAAGAAGCTTTTCTTTTATAGTTAGAAACAATGAAATCCAACTGAAAGTGCTTTCGGAAAATAAATGGGAAGGAGAGGCTTGAATGAGTCCAAGGTATATGGTTTCATAAATAGCTGGATCCAGGTGGCCAAATCTTCCATCAGGACTCTTCTACCTCAGCTTTTTTGCTTATCTACTTTCTTTCACATGGTGACCTCCCAGGAGCTCCAGATCTATTCTTTACTGTCTTCAAAGACAAAAGAAAGAACTTCTCTTTCCTGAAAGTTCCACCAAAACATGGGAACACAGGCCTGGTTTGGATTACATGCCCATTCCCAAAAGAATCTCATTGCCCAGGAGAAGGAAGTCTGGATGCATCAAGCCTGGACCACGGGCCGATTTGCAGTGCCCAAAGAGTGACTGCCATGGGTGCACTGTTGATTAAGGGTGATGCATGGTGATTACCTAGAGGTAAATCTATCCCAGGATATGGTGTCATGGACCCCCAGAAAAGGAAAGGCCAAAAGAGAAAATTCTTCAAAAGCAGAAAATCTGCTATCTTTTTTTGGCGTACCCACTACATCCTGAGTATTTATTTATTTATTTTTTTTTATTTCAAGTCATTTCCAGTTGTAGAAGAGCTCCTCACCCAGGGGGGGTGTGTTATACCCTTACAATATGCACAGTAGGTGAGATCCCGCCTCATGCCCCCCCTTCTGCCAATCATCTTCCCCCGCCCCCTTCCTGCCCCCCCTCTACCCCCACAGTAGACTATATTTGTGTTTTATTGTTCATATGAGCATATAATTGTTTATGTATTGGTTTCATATTAGTATTGAATACATTGGATACTTATTTTTCCATTCTTGCAATACTTTACTAAGAAGAATGTGTTTCAGCTCCATCCAGGTAAATGTAAAAGATGTAAAGTCTCCATCTTTTTAATGGCTGAATAGTATTCCATGGTGTACATATACCACAGCTTGTTGATCCATCCATGGGTTGATGGGCCCTTGGGTTGTTGCCACAAGTTAGCAATTATGAATTGAGCACAATAAATATTCTGGTGCAAATGTCTTTGTTGTAAAATGATTTTTATTCTTCTGGGTAGATAACCTAGTAATGGGATTTCAGGATCAAATAAAAGGTCTACTTTTACCTCTTTGAGGATTCGCCATACTTCTTTCCAAAAAGGGTGTATTAGTTTGCAATCCCACTAGCAGTGTAGAAGTGTCTTTTCCTTATACATCCACACCAGCATCTGCAGTTCTGGGACTTTGTGATGTGGGCTTGTCTTGCTGTATCCCAGATATTCAAAACATCTCATCACTATCTTTGGGTCAAACTGAACTCACTATTCAATAGCCCAATCCTGAGTCACCGTCAATATCAACCAAAGGCCTCCACCTCCAGAAATTCTTCCCCACAAAGTCTTACAGATATATTTTAAATATTTCAGGCTTTCTGCTGGCACCAAACGGCTTTATCATATGATTATTATCTTTTGCAAGCTTAGATATCCCACAGAAGATTGAAAACAGCAACAAGCATCTAAAGGGAGCAACATGAAAGGTAGAAAAGGGCACCTGCTAGGGTCACAGCACAACATGGAAGAAGACCAAAAAAATAGACTAAAAACTGAACCACAAGAGATGGCACCTATAGCTCAGTGGGTAGGGCACTGGCCCCATATACCAAGGGTGGCAGGTTTGAACCCAGCCCCTGCCAAACTGCAACCAAAAAAAAAAAAAAAAAATTAGCCGGGCATTCTGGTGAGTGCCTGTAGTCCCACCTACTCAGGAGGCTTAGGCAAGAGAATGGCCTCAACCCAAAAAAGGAGTTGGAGGTTGCTGTTAGCTGTGATACCACGGCTTTCTACCAGGGGCAATAAAGTGAGATGAAAGAAAAAGAAAAGAAGAAAGAAAAAAAAAAAAGGAAAGAAAGAGAAAATAAACACATTTATTAAAAAATAAAAAATAAAACTGAACCTCGAGATAGTACAATGGACCTTTGTAATGCCAACACCCCAACTCCTCTTCATCTCTGTACACACATACTCATCAACAGGATAAAGTTGAACTTAATTTCCTATTTTCTGTATATATCAGAAATTATGTAGTCTATTTAATTACTAATTAGCATGCCTCAAGCAACTCCTGGCCTTAGTCTTTGGGATGATACATCATTCCCATTTTGTCTCCACATGGAAAAGACCACACCACAAGAGAACATGTGACCATTATGAAAGATTAGCGCCAGTAAGTCCTCTAGGAACACATTCTAAAAGTCTTTTAGCATGATCTACATAAACTTCAAATTTATTAAGAAAATAAATTCTAATGTATGTCCTTCATCTTGCATTTCACCTTTACTCCACCACTCAGCCTTCTTTTTATTTCCTAAGCCTATTTCTAAAACAGAAATGAAGGATGCTTGCCCTGAATACAACCAAGAACCCAGGCTCATTGCTATATTAGCATCTGTGGACAATGTGTCCTGGGCAGCTTAGGCGATTCCCTGAGGATTTGTGTCCTGTCTGAGCTAGGATGTGAAACTGGAACCCCAAGCAGACTTAGTAATGGCTGTTACATTTGAGTTTTATTTCCCCCCAGAGACCCAAAGAAAGTACACAGAATTCTCTACTTAGCAGCTCAACAGGCCCCACCATGGCAACCAAAATGGGATACATACAAACTTTCTGTTAGGCTCCTAAACCTCTTCTGGGCTAGGGCCCACATGCTTTGTGTCTATATCAGGACAGCTAAAATCTAAAGAACCATACAGTTGGGATGCTAACATTTGGGATTTGAAAACTGCTGCAGCATGGAAGAGTGTGTATGAGTATGTGTTGATTACCGAGGAGAGTGTAAGGCTATGAAAGACTTCAAATTTCAAATACAGTCTTTCCTTGTAAAGTTCATATTAATATTGTTTGTGAACCAGTCTAGATAAGGATTTTACTTTTCTAGGTAAGGATTCTACATTAGTAATTATTAATTTTCACAATACTAATACTTTTATTATTATAAAGTATGTTAATCTAGCAGAATGAAGAAAATGGTGGAAAATCAAAAATCAAGATTATTGATTATTATAAAGTACATTTAATCTAGTAGAATCAAGAAAAATGGTGGAAAATGATTTAATAGATGAAAGTCAGGTAAGTCTCTAAAATAACTTTTTTGCTTTATCTTCTTTTTTTTACATTATCTTATAATCATTCACAAAACTATTCTTGAAAGACATCTTTTTGTTTGTTTTATGTTATCAATGATTATTGACATGAAAAGTTTCATTCATCTAAACATGTATGTGTAAAACTATTCCCTTGAGAGATTCCAGACCCAAATATATAATCACTACATGAAAAATGACTAACTTTGCAAGTATCATAATCAGGAAGTCTTATGTCCTGTGCAATATTTTTAATCATTCTAGCAGCCTTATTTCTCCCTGTGGACAAAGGAAAATATTAAGATGACTTAAAGCTTTATTTCCTAAAGAAACACTACCCCGTGCCTCTGAAATCGTAGTCTGCAACTCTTAACACATTGTGGTCGAGCAGCACTCAGTCACTGACAAAGTGTGCATCAATCTATCCCTAGTGGTGAATCCCATTCTGGGTAAATGTAATGCTTAGAATGATCCCAATGCCAACATTAAGAAGTGAAAGAAAAAGGGGATAGGAATAATACAAGGAAAAAGAAAAAGAAGAAAAAGAAGAAAAAAATGTTTTGGGGATACTTGCCAAATGACTTTGCATCCATTAAACCATTTTCCAACATTTTTCCTGACTCCATTTTATTGTGTCGGCCCCAATTATGAGACAGAAAGGTCCCGTATGTTCTACAAGACCATTTCTTCCTCTTTTCCACATCTAGGATCCCCAGGATCTGAAAGGTGAACAGAGCCACAGAAACCCACATATGTCTCCTCCAGCTCCTGGTCTGGCCTTCACCTGCCCACCCCTAAGCAGCAGACAGCAGAGCTGATGGCCCTGTGCTGAGAAAGACCACGGAGAGAGGTTCCCTGCATGTCGCACAGGGCCGTGAGCTAAAAGGTCCATCTGAATCAAATTCCACTGCATTTTCTAAAAATCAGCCCCTCTTCCTCTCACCCCTTTCTTTACCAGAGAATTATTGTTGGATTTCAGTCAACTGAATGAATTTATTTTAGGGCAGGCTCACTTCTGGGCAAGGCCCCACAAGGCCCTACCTGAAGTTAGCATCCTTAGTCCATCCCTTTAAAAACAGAATTCTTACTAAGCCTTCCCCTTGTTTAAAACATATGTACTAATGATTCATCTTGCTCTTGAGATATGTAAAAAGCCCCATGCCGTGCCTAGAATGCTCTCTGCCCGGGCCCTTGCCTCGGCCCGGCCCACCTCTTGTCCCTCTCACCTGGTCCCATGTCCCACACACAGCCAGGCTGCCTTCTCCCCTCCCTCAGGGTGCTCTGTCCCTCTGCCTGAGAGCACTGTTCAACCCAGTCTTTCTTCCTTACCCTGTCTCCCTGTGAGATGTTCAGTTTGCTTCTGGAGGGCACTCTCCCACTCCTCCTGATTGGCTCCCTGTAACTTCTCAATAAATACTTGTAAAATAAATGAATTTAAAATATTGAACACACAGCACTCTTCAGCCTCCAAACACTGGGTTACAGTAAGTCCACGACTTCCTAAGACTAAGTCACCCTATGCATCGCCCTCCACCAGGACCCCCAATCCCCCAACCTGCTATACACAGCCTCTAAATGCTAGAGAGGTGGTAGGTCCAGCCCCTGAGTTGGGCAGATTCCCTCCACGTGAGAGGACTTGGAGTGACTCGTCTCAAAAGGAATCATTCAGAGGCCGTTATGGAACAAACAAAGGAAAACCTCCTTCCCGTACTTCAGGCTGGGCCACAAATGGAAAACACAAAACTTGAGCCCAGTAGTTTCCAAGATGCACTCGGTGACAGCTGCCTGGGAGTTGGGGCGGGGGAGAGAGTAGCCCGCTTCTTTCAGCTTAGCTTTTGTCATTCCCGTCTTTCTCTCTCCCTCAATTAGTGATTTTCATCCCTTTCCCCAGATGAATGAGTAATGACAGGAGTAATCCAAATTAAATGCCCCAGGAGCGCACATGAGCGCCCCTTAGCCCCTGTTCTGCTCCTCCAGGGACCAAAAGGGAAGGACCAAGAAGGTATAGGAAGCTTCAAAAGGCTGTCCAGGGCCATTATCAGAGGAGGAAACTTAGGACTTGTCGCCAGGCCCTCCTGTCACGCGGCTTTGTGGGCAGAAGGGGGCGCTGTAGTGTAACCTATTTAGGATGCAAATCGGGTGCTTTCCTAGCTGCAGATTAAAGCCAGCGCGTTAGCAGCTGCCTGGCAGGTCCTCAGCGGTACTAAATGTTGGATTCCTGCTTGTCATTGCTCACTGCAGGTCATTAATAGAACTCAGAATGGTGTTACTAAATGTGAACATTAAAAAACTGATCACCAAAAAAATAAGTGGCAGTCCCACTCTGAGGGAATTCAACTCATCCAGCTCAATGAAGATTTGTTTATTCAAGATCACTGGAGTTCAACAATTTTATTAGCTCTAGATTGGCAACTATCCGTCATAGACGTACTACCCCGTACATAAGAGAGAGGAGGGGGTGGAGAGGAAGAGAGTTAAGGCCTTGTGCCTGTGAAGAGACCACTGCAAGCTAAAGGGGTTTACAGACAGTGCCAGGAAAGGGGGTTCTGAGGGGGGCACCTCTCTCCTTCTCTTGGGTGGACTTTCACAGAAACGGCACAAAAGACTCAGAACAAAACCTCCAACTTCACAGAACCAAGCCCACTGGGTACTTAGGTTTTATTGTCTGACCCAGTCAGGTGTTCGTTCTGCCAAGCGAGTTTTCATTTTTCCCTTTACTCCAGCCAGTTCCTGTTTTCTTCATCTGGAGGTCCCCAAGACTCATCAAAAACAGGATTTAATTACATCTCTCTCAAAAAAAAAAAAAAAAAAAAAAAGGAGGAGTGTAAACATGACTCCTTTTTATCTCCTGATACATCTGGACAAGTAGACAATGTGCTAAAACAAAATAAATCTGCCCTGACAGTCACATCAAAGAGTTCAGCGAGGGGCTTGCAGCTACTTAAAGCGCAGGAATGCTGTTGCTAAGCATCGGCCCACAACTTATCAGTCCCTGGAAGAAATGCTTTTTTCTTTCTTTCAGGAAGAGATGAGGAAAGTTAGAGAGTGAGAACCAGACTGCAAAAGGAGATTGGGGATTTTCAGGGATTTTGAAGCTTAAAAATGAATTGTGTGCAGAAGAGGGGTTTTGTTGTGTTGTGTTTTCCTTTTGACACACTGTCTATATTTTTATGAAGGTAGTAGGTAGGAGCCTTCTAGAAAGGGCTCACACAGAGATAGGTGATAGCACAAAATACTTCTTCTAGACATTTGTACCGTTATGCATTTCTGTGGATTGCACTCTCGAAGATGAGCCTAATGTTAGCTCAGGGTCTGAGAAATATCTCACAACCATCCAAGTCAAGAGTGAAAAATCCTAAAATCACCATAATGAAACATAAATCAAACAGCACAAACCACAAACTTTTTTTCTCCCTAAAAGACAAGAAAGAGAGCATATGCTTCAGCAAATATGATACAAAAGAAAACAGAAACCAACCCTTTGCAAAAAAAGGTGTGAACTGCCACACGCAATGAATTCAATCTTGCTGATGACCCCCAAATACACACACAGTCCCACAACAAGAGTGTTCATAGTAAACACCAAATGAAACTGAAATCTGGCCGACACCTTTAGCCTTTTCTCCCCATCACACCCCAGAGAAGACACTGAAACAGCTGCTGTGAAATTCAGTCTGATCTTCATCCCCTATGCTGGTTCTCAAGAGGAAGCAACAAGAAGATTTTCCTCTTGCCACAAATACGTCCTCAGGTAGGAGACTCTGCCCCATTTCTCCCCCCCAGCAAGGCTACTCAGTGTAGTTGCACTGGGAAATCAAAACTGCATGTGAGATGGCATTGCTAGGTAGGATGCTCCAGGAGGACCTGCGGGCACGCTGGGAAAAAAGCACAGCCTGTTCAAAATAACCCACCAGCTTTCAATACGCACCAGACAACACCAGAGAGATTTTGTCCTCCCAAGAGGGGCTAAAAATATGCAGATGCTTGACTCTGGCCTAGGGAAGCCATAAACATTTTAAATAAATAACCTGCTATTTACTTTTTTACAGATCAAAGGAAACAAATTCCGAAACCACCATGATCTCCACACACGAGAACTCTTGACAACATGAACGATTAAGAGACCGTGATATTGCACAAATAAATAACACTTACCATTATGTTTAGCATGATCATATTTATTAAACAGTGATGGAGGGCCTCAGTAACCATTTTTATTGTCCTATATAGCTCCTATCTTCTAATTAAACAAAAGGTTATTTTTACTGTTAACATAGCCATTTGTCTAGTTGGGTCTTACATAACACTTTTTTGCCAAGCATGACAGAATATAAGAAATTATGCTCTGTGGTGGGTTTGCTTGTGTTTTTTTTGTTGTTGTTGTTGGTGGTGGTTTGTTTTTAATTTTGCATGCTGAGTTGCAACTTAGAAAGTTGTTGGTTCATAATCAAGGCAAGAGGCCATTGTGTGGTGAATTCATAAATAAACTTTGGCACTGTTTCCTAAAACATGATGAAGCAAGCACTTGGTCCTACCCTTTAGCCTCAATCCAAGGGCAATGATCTGTATTATTAAAGATATAGGTCAAGCCAGCTTGCGCTTCTCCGTCCTGTGGGATGTTTTAGAAGCTGCTGTCACATTACCGAGATCTGTTCTGTGGCTCCTAATTATTTCTCTTGGCAGCTTTGGATTTCAAGTGATTCCTCTCACATGTATGTAAAAATTTATAAGCTGTTTCATATAACGGCATTGAGTTATTTCCTTGTTATTTGTAATTGCTGAAGATACTGATTAGAAAAATGTTCTAATTTCACTGACAAGGATAATGGTAACTTAATAAAATTTGCATCATTTCTTCTATAAACCTCAAAAATGCTTCTTATCAACATTTGAAATGGTAATTTGTTTTTTATTTCAACATAACTCTGAATACAGGGCCAGCTTTCTCCTGAAATGAATGTCTTAACCAGAAGAAACAAAAAAGCATGAATTTCCTGCTCGGTGTCAAAATTTAATTTGATCTAGAAGCATAGATTAAGTTGCCACTCTGGGCAGAGGAGTGAGGGAAACAGGCTTACTGTTTACTGAGCATCTAGCATATTGTACTATGTATTTATAGCTCACATAAGCCTTGCTGTTTAATTCCCAAAACAAGTCTGTGGGGCAAAGGGAATATCCCATAATGGTATCCTTGGACAAAACTAAATGCCTGATTCCAGCACAGAATTCCATTGTGATTCTGCATTCCCAAGTCTTCCTGACCCAAGTACCCTGCTCTTTGCATCACACTGAGAGGAATAAGCTGCTGAAACTTCATGCACCTTACACCCTAGTAGGAGGGAATAAGATAAATCAACAACTACAATACAAGGAATTGAGACAAATGGTCTTGGAGGAAAGTTCTAACAAAATAGCCTCATGGCTGAACAATGGAAAAGATTGCACCCGTTCTGGGAGAGAAAGACAGAGAATCTGTTACATGGTTTGATTTTCACATGTGAAGGATGTTGGGAAAGTATTAACATTTCTATTAGACAGATGAGAACATGGCGACTTAAAGAAGTGTGGTGCCTTCCCCAAGAACTGATGACTTGCCCAAGGTAGAACACAGCTTTCTTGTCTGCTTTCCAGCGATGATCAATGGGTAATAATATCCTGACTCTGTAAAATGACTTCCCACTGAGGAACTCCCTCCCTGTTCTTCTTCATGATAGCCTGACTTTAAAGTTTGTGCCATCAACCCTGAGTAACCCTAAAAGTAGCTGCACAATTTTTCTAGATTTCAAAATAAAAATGAGGTTCAACCTCTCAAAGGTGGCAACCCAATCTGCAATGACCATAGACCTCAGCCTATTTTAAATGACAAATATTTACATTTTTGCCACCAAATATTTTCATAGGTACATGGTTAATCACATACCGGTTTCTAATGAAAACACTCAATTGTTTTATTTATTCTCAATGCTACCACCATATGCCTGCCTCTGTACAAGGAAGAGATTAAAATATATCTTTTGTACTTATATGCTATGACTACCCTTTTGAATCTTGAATGGATTTACAGTTTCTCTCATTTTCTTAGAGATAGGATGTTGGGGGAGATGAATGGAGGTATTGTTTTCTTTATAAAACCGGAAGCTGAGTAAATTGACCTATTTTTTTCCCTTTTATTAAGTCATATACACGTAGATCATGAATACATTTATGCCTTTGTGGGGTTCAATGTGTTGATTTTTTTGTACAAATTGGAGAGCTTATATCCAACTAATTAACATAGTTTCACCTCATTTACTTAATGTGTTAAGACATTTATGTCAGAAATTGACCTATTTAATCCTATAGGGCTTCACTTCCAGGCCTCCATTTTTTTGCAATGTGGAGATAGACATCTTTCTAAAGGACAAACTCATTCAATCACTCCCACAGCCAGCCAAAGGGAAGCTCTCTCTGGTGTTTTAGAGTGAAGACACTAGATTACAGAAAGTTTAGAGAAATTCTTCCAACCCTCTAAATAGCAACTTTTGGCCCCTATGCAATGGTCCTGAAAGGAATCAGGAAGGTATTCTGCAGGAATCAACTCCCTTTCCAAGGATGATTCCCATCAAAGGAAGGGATGTTTCAAAAATGTTGTCACTGACCAACTCTTTGAACAAGCAGACCAAGTATTAGAACAGAAGGGAACAAAGATTCCAAACATGTCCTCTTCCCAATGTTTAGCTGCAGTATGGACCTCTGGGGATGGGTAAAACCCTTAACGGGACAAACAGAGGGTATGCAAGGGCTATGATTATCTGGAAGATGATAGATGATATATCCAATGAGTCAAAATGGCATAGTCTCACATCTAAAGGAATAAATAAATATATTATTAAATCTACTCTCCAGGGCATCAGAAGGTCCAAGTCTTGTTTGGGGTGTATATCAGCCATCTAAGTGGCAGGACACCTGAGAGACCTGAACATTCTAGAACATATGGATGCACACAGTATACACAACGCATATCTCTTACAAACACACACACACACACACACACACACACACACACACACGGTCCTCTCTCTACAATAGCAGATATTCCCCATGTGTACACAGGAAAAGCTTCAACCTGGTACATTCTAAGTCCCATTACCTACTCTGTGGCAATTTAGCATTAGTGTTTAGACAATTGATGAGAAAATAAAGATGATTTTCCAAACAACACACACCCTGAGTTTTTGGAGCTATCCACGAAAATCAAGAATACTATGGAGATACAGTCCCTTCCTAGAAGGGTTTATGGTGTCGGTGAGTAACGCGATGCCAGACACAATTAGGTAACAAAAAAAAAGGGAGGTAAGAAGACAGCATTCACTGGACCCTCCATTCTGAAGCCACAGAATAATTTTTCAAGGCCTATAAGAAATAAGTAGGAAGGTATGCTTCATAGAAGAATGCTGAAAGTTAAGTTTAAAGGCACAGCTCAAGTTGTTGTCTCCTTGATGAAATCCTAGACACCCTTCAAGGTTTAACTTAAGATCATGTCCTCTCTAGCTACCCAGGCCCCTCAGGGTGGGAAGGTGCCTGGCGGGTGCCTGTGTTAGAGGATCGGTGGTGAATTGAGTACTTGGCAGGGCATGAAAGTCTCTAAGTTAGAGCTCATTTCTTCTCCCATCTGTGTAATTTTGGCACCAGTACGGAGCCTGATGCAAAGACGACCCTTGGCCCAGGCTCAGTTCCTGAGTCAGTAAAGGACAAGGAGAGAGGATGGCAGCCTTCTCAGACGATCCCTGTCTTCCTGCCCTCCTCTCCCACGTTGCTTGGAAGCAGGAGTTGACAATCTCTCACCACATTAGGCTAAAGCAACATGGCATTCTCCAACACGCAGCTGGTCCCAGCTCCTTCCCCACGCCGCTAACTGGCCGGAGGTAGGAGGCAGAGATGTTAGCATGATGTTTGACTCAGCAAGCACAGCACTGAGGCGCATTTTTAATGATTTACCAGTTCTACTTGACTGAGCCGGCACACTGTAAGTGGATCATATGATCAGCGATCACAAGTTAAACTGCTTTTGTTGCTTGCAAGGCATGCATGGTGGGCTGGCTACGCGGCACCAGCGGCTCGCACGCAGCTGTGTGTAAGACAAGGAGAGGTTACGTACAACAGGCAGCTAATGGCTCATACCAGCAAGCCCTCAACTTCAGTCGGCACATGCGGCTGAATTTTAAAAAGGTAAATGACCTTGCAGCTGGGAGCTTTAACTATGTGCTTTTACCTATTTGTACCTGGGTAAGTAAACATTTGCAGCACGCCGAAAGGCCCTGAAAGCACTACTGTAGCCATAGGCTAATCCCTTTCTCTCTGGATGAAAGACTTCAAAACAAACCAGGGGAGAAAAAAATCATTTTCTGCCTCAAGTAGCACAAAGGTAAAGGGGGGCAATGGTGATAATGACTTCCATTTGTTATAACTTTCAGAAGTCACCAAGGTTCCAGTTCTAACCAGCTGCCCATATTTAGGATTCTACTTTTTAGGAAGAATGGCAAAACACCAGGCCCCCAGATGGAGTGAATGACTCCTGCCAGAGTTGAGCAGAACTGCCTCCTACTTGCCAGTGAATGTGACACAAGGAAGCTGGAATGAACAATTCCAATATTGTTCTATTACCCAAAAGGTAACTGCTGTCACTCTGGGCCAAAAAAAGCAAGTCCATCTCACTTCCCTTCTGCTCTAACTTCAAATCTGCAGGGCAGTATTTCTAGGCCTTCTACTCCAAATTCCTTGCATCCTGCTCTGAGTTACCCGATAACTATTTAACTCCTTCTGGTAAAAGGTCTTTAGGAGAGGACCTCCAACTATGGCGGGACTGCTCAAGCCATATCTGAAACAGCGGTTAGCCACCCTGAAAGCTTTCCAAAGAGCAGAATATTTGTGATTTACAATGTGAGTGAGAACTTTGGTAATGCTGTTATTTTAAGAACTCGTCGATCAGTTGAGATTAAGATAACATTTATTGCAACATAAACTGAGATTGCCATGAGAACAGGCAGAAGGGATCTGTGGAGCATTTAAGACATTTCACAGGCAATGAATCACTGGAGGGCAGTTGTGTGGAGTGATAAGAGCACTGGACTGAGAGCTGAGAGCTGCAGCCTCCTTCACAGCTCTGCCCTGCAGAAGCTGTGCACAGACACCTCTCCACTTCTTTGCACCTGAGACCACAATCTCTCTTCTGACAACTCTATTCAGTTCCTACAATGTGCCAGGATGCACACTAGCCACTAAAATTAACCATCTTGTGTTAGATGATCTCTAGGTATCGTCCATGTTTGTACATGCAAATGAATTAATAAGCAAGAAAAATGCTGATGCCAGCCACCATCTGTTTAGCCCAAATAATCTTTAAATGACCAGAAATACTTTCTTCCCTGCGATTCAGTTACTATGAGTCGACCTAATGAGGTTGGTTTATATCCATGAGAGAAAACAGCACTCCTCTGTCCAAAATAAGGTTTTAATAAACTTTATTAAATTTCCATTGATCCATATGCAAAAATAATTTGTTTATAATTTGAACTTAGCCTACTAAATGGTGTCTAACTTAATAAAGGAAGAAGCTGAGAAACAACAGCTGTATGGCTATTAACACATTATGCCATTAAAAACATTAAACAGTTGGGTTTGGTGAAGGAGTCCAAGTTAACTCCTTGAATATCACTAAACCAGAAATCAATTTTACTTTGTGATGGAAATCCAGGGACGTGGAAAGGAATTTTTCTCCACCTTGTGAATGAACTTGCAAGAGTAGAACATCTGCCTATGGCTTTACAGCTTAGCCTTCCAGAAACCTCTGCTAAGTGTACGATCTCAGTTTTATGCAAAGATAACAAGGGGGAATTAGGGTTTAGAAGGATGTCTTCATAATGAGAAAAGTAGGCCTATGAATATAATTTGCACCGTGTCCTATACTTTAGGTACTTAAATAAATTGGTTACTTTTGACCTTGTATTAATGAGGTCAGATTGAGGGGCACAATCCTTTTTTAACTGGTTGCTTAAATATAGTGATCATATTTGTAATGCAGTCAGTCAGTCAACAACAAGGAACCATGGAGAACGAAGTAAGGCAAAAATCCCTAATCCCAAATTATATACCGTGGTGACAGGGAGATAAAATTAATAGACATGAAAATGTAACAACAATTAAGTAGCTACTACATTGCGTAATTCTGAAGATGATTCAAGGCCCAAAGAAAAGTGATGAGTAAAGATTAACAAAAAGAGGATGCTAGGAAGGAAATGGACTGAGTTGTGCCTTGAAAAAAAGGGTAAGATTTCCATAAGTTCCAGGAGAAAATGTACAGTCAAGAGAGAATCTGAAGATGGGTGAGGAGGGCGGAGAAGGTGGGGTGGAGACAGCTTAAGCAGGGGGTGGGTTGCGGTGAGAGACAACGAGGATACTGTTGGTCCTATAGCATTTACTGGTTTTAAGGGTTACCAGGGAGGAAAGCTGGAATTGACCTAGTGACTGTCTAGCACATAACTGTAAAACCAAAGCAGACGGCACACCCAAAGACATGGCAGTGTCCAGGAAATGTAGTTCAATGTTTATAAAACCAAACTGTGCTTGGTATCCAGGTTAGTAACCATGTGATATTTCTGTCTTACAATTCTACATATTAACCTGAATACAAACAAGGAAATGAAAGAAAATATCCAAGCAGACCCTGAAATTCTCAATACAACAGTGAATTGGAAGTAGAGAGGATCTTTGCATTCTGGGAAGTTGACTTGTCCTGTTTCCCACAGGAATATTTCTTCTATGTCACCTTCCAAAAATGGTCCTTGAGCTCTGGCCTCAGCTTTTTCAGTACAATCAGCATTTACACCTTTTCAAGGTAGTGTATCATTCTATTCAATAAGAGCCCTTAATAAAATCTCTTTTTCACACTGTACCAGAACTTCCCTCTCTATACCATTAACCCACAGTCCTAGGTTGGTCCTCTATAAACTCTATATTCTTATCCATGCAATCATGCTTTAAATATGTGAAAGAAGATTCTATGTATCATCTTAATCCCCTCTACTCTAGGCCAAGTATTTCCGTAACACTCAACAGCCAGGACCCTCTCCTAAAATCGCCTATTAGTTCTTTTGCTTTTCTTAAAACATGAAACCCTGAACTAAACCTAGTCCTCTAGATTGATGGTGACCTGTGAGGATTTCAAGAAGACACTCAATTCGACCAAAGTTCCACTATCTCCAAGTTGGCAATACCTTTCCAAGCTATAGCCTATAGCTGCGTACGTCAAATCTCAGTCAAAAAAAAATCCCAATGCCTTTGATATGAAACACTGCCAAGCTAGACCTTTCAAGGACGTACTTCTATAATTGATTTTTTTAACCATAAAGGTAGGACTTTAGACTTACAATCCTATTAAATTTTGTCTGGTAAGGTGTCAGGCCATGTTTTAGCTTGCTGAGACCACTGGAACCATGATCTAAAAGATCTGTTATGACCTCCCCAGCTTTGCTATTTTGAAAGTTAATAAACAAGGCCCCTTTCCAGCTCCTTACGCGTTATTGATAAAAATGTTTACTAGGTCAGGGACGAGGACAAAATCAAGTCTGAAGCTAAGATATATGGGTAAAGAATAAGGCTTAATAAAGAAGATAAGATGTATTTCACAAGTTCTTTAGGAAATATGATGATAGATATCCAGAGATGTCTTGATGTCACCAGTATAGAGGTCAGTACTTAGATGAACTATGTTAGTCCTTTTTTTTTTAAAAAAACTAAGACCTAAGTGCATTCAGTCTGGAGCAATTAACAAAGCAAAGAATTTCCAGTATGATCTTTCTCAATTTAATCAATAAATTTTAGAGAGAAAATGAGGACTATGCAAGTGAACCCATTGCTCTTGAACAGATGAACACAAAAGCAACCTGAACACACACAAACAAATGGGCCCAAGAACTCAATACCAAGTTTGAAAAGTTCTTCCAAGAGGTTGCTAGATAGACTTAGGAATAAACATCTGCACAACCACATCCATGATTGTCCACTCTTTTCCTACCAGAAGAGTGGGAAACTGTATTTATCATAGAAGTTCAAAACAACATTAATAGGAACAGGAACCAAAACAACCTCCAAGTACTAGCTGTGGCTAAAGAATGGCTACGATACCCAATAACAGAGAATAGGAATATGAGTGAGTGACATATAGAAAAATTATTACACATTATTACAACAAGTCAGACAGCAAATAGATTTAAGGGTCCTGAGTTATTTCTTAGAGATAAATGTGAGGGATGGGATAAATGGTCTCTTGAACCATTTTTCATACTCAGATGGAATCATACATATAGAGATAAGGTCATATGGGAACTTTTTAACTTTGCAGAGATCACAGATGACCCTGCCACATGTGGCCTTGGGCTCATTAATTTGACTAATTACAAGGACCCTTAACTCTTAAGAGTTATCTTTCTAAGGTTTGAACTTGAAGAACCAAACCACAAGGTTGTTGAAACTCTCAGAGTCTCTTATAAAACCTAAATTATGGTCACTAACCTAAGCCAAAGCACCTATAGTCACTCGTATGATACCACAATGACAATATTTAGGAACAAAAATCTGAAGTGACACCACTGCAAACATGAGATACCATTTGTATAATTCCTTTTCACACTTTCCTAAATGTTTCAACAAAATTACCTATTTTTTTTTATTGTCTGTAGACTCATCAATCTCAAGGGCATTAAAAAGAAACCCCATTTCATAGGCATGGAGCTAAAGAGATAAATAAAAATGTACAGAAATGAAAATACACGGTCTGTTTTCCTTTTTTTTTTTTTTGCTGAGAGATCTTTATTTTATTTTTTTTACATTTTTTCCATTTTATTATTATTATTTTTATTATTATTATTATAGATAAAAATATGCACCATAGATGTGGCCCAACCCATCACCCTCCCTCCACCCCACTCAGCATCTTGTACCCGCACAGCACCTCTCTTCCCAAGACAACAGAACGGCAATAGAGAAAATGTTTGGAGATAATGGATAACAGGTTGACCAAATGCTGAAGAAAAGTTTCATGTTAATGAGCATCTTCTAGCAATTTAAAAAAAAAAAAAATGGATCTCTGAAGGAAGCAACTTCAGGAACAGTCACAAAAATGTCCTCTCATTGCCTGACAACTGCAGGCAAAACACAGAAGTCTTCTCGGGTCCTTTGATGATGATGGAGATTGGACTGCAATTTCAAATATCATCAATTATTTTGATCCTACTCAATGAAGCTCTTCAAAGTGTTCTTACTCTTCTTCACCCTCATTTTGCATGGGGTTGCTGAGTAAGAGAAAGGAAAAGGAGTGAGAAGAGGAGCTCATCTATCTATAATGCTCCTCCTATTGCCCTGAATGTTCTCAGATCTGAAAGCTTAAAGCACACGTTGCTGGGAGCATTGGAAGAGGTACAGCACACAGAGGTTCTGAGCCCTCCTCCAGGGACATTCTTCACCCTCACCCCACCCCTGGCCCTCACTGCCAGGCCCCCACCTTCCATCATAGGTTCCCCTACCAATAGCAAAACCCCAGCAGCACAGAGATGCTGCAAAACCTCACGCCATCTCTGTTTGCTTTCATGCTCGCTGTCTGGACCACTTGCTCCCTCGTCTCTTGCAGGTATCAAATATTCACTTTATTTTCCTTCTTAAAACTTAGCGCTTGCTACATTGTACTTACATGCATACTTAATCTCTATCTCTCCCTCATTAGAAGGTAAAAATGCAAGGATTGTGTCCACTGCTGGAACCTTGAACCATTTTATAGTCATGATCTTCAAACTCCAGCATGTGCTGAAATCACCCAGAGCTTTGTTAAAGCAGAGATTGCCCTCTCCATTCCCCAAGTTTGCAATATTGTAGGTGGGAGGTGGTACTCAAGAATTTGTGCTTCCAGCAAGTTTCCAAATGATGCTGATAAGAATCACTACTTGAACATTTCTTGGCACATCATGGGTGCTTAATAAATACCTAGGAAATGAGTAAGTGAATGAAGTTCTTACCATGTCTCCTGATCATCAATCAACATTTGTGCACACACCCAAGAGTTAGTTGCCCCCTTACCCAGCATGACCTCACTCAGGTGTCTCCCCATGGAGCTGAGGGCAGCCGCTATCTGGCCTCAAGAGGTGAGGACTCCACTCCCAAGGCCCTCACGAAGCCTTCCCTGCATGAAGGGACCTGTCATCGCAGCTATGGCAAATCATCCTGACTGCAGATGTTATGGCTGAGTTTAGTCTTTTTATGCCATCATCAAAGTTCCCCTCAAGGAGGACTTCCCCATTTATGTTCAAGGAGGAATATCATCACCCTGCTCATAATAATGAAAAACAAGAAACATCCTAAATACCCAACAACAGAGAAATAAGGAAGTGATGCCACAGCCATATGCTAGAATATCACTCAGCCATAAAAATTATGTTTACACAGATTGTTTTAATAGCTGCCGTAAAATGGTTTTTATATAATACTATAAAGAATAAAGCTGGAATAACATTCTCCCTGGAAGCGTGCTCCGGCTGGGGTCGGTGGAGGAGACGTGGCCCTGTGAGCACACACAGTGGCAGCACAGAGCAGTGACCTCTGCAGTCTCTCACACCTGTGGTTTTGCAGGTTTCATTTTGTAACTGGAGGATGCTGTTTGGGGGGTGCAGGGAAGGTGACAGCAGGGGGACGGAGAGGGGATAGTCTGGCATGCATTTTCCACCTAGGCTCAGGACCTGATTTTGTTTCTCTATTTAGAGGAGGGAGGGCCCATTGTCAACACGGAAAAAATGGCTAACACGTATTGAGCTCTAATCATGGGACGGACACATGTTCTAAGATGTATGCATATATTAATTACATTCCATTGATTCGGGAACCCAATCATTTCAAGAAAACAAATGGACCAGTTTTCATTAAACACTTCGTGTAGCAGTGAGATCAAACAGGGCTGCTATTAATCAAATACGTTTGGGTGAATGTGCTAGTTAAAAAAACAACAACAAAGATTCCTCCTATGTGAAGATAATATTCTGATATAGGAAAGAAGACAATTAGTAAGCAAATTATAAGGGATATTAGAAAATGACACATGCTATAAAAAATAGGAAGTAAGGCAGGGGGAGGGGATATTGGTAGCTTTTGTGTGATTTTAAGTAACAGGGTACAGAAGAACCTAATGGAAAAGGTGACATTTAGCAAAGATGTGATTTTGCTGAGGGAATATGTTGTTCTTGTAAAGGGAATGTCCAATTTCAAGGCTCTGACACCGAAGGCTCTCTGGTGTGTTCCAGAGAAGGGCAGGAGGCCAGCAAGGCTAGAGTAGAGTTATTTAGGAAGAAGACAGGTGCAGAGGAGGCATAGGTAAGGCACCAACACGATTTTACAGGAAAAAAATAAACCTGGAGATTGGTTACAGTTGCTGAGTTCTTATCCTAATGGGTAGGGACTAGGATCCATGGAGATTTGGGCATGAACATAAATGTGATTTTTGCCTTTTGCAATAGGGCTACGAGGGCTAAGTGTATATACATGCCCTTCTGTGTGTATGTGTGTGTGTGTGCATGCTATAACCTTACCATATTAAACTTGTCATAAGAAAACTATAAAGATAATGATGCCTACCCTCCCTCCTCCAAAATTGTAGTTTTTATCTCTGGGAGGTAGGATTATAGCTACTTTCCATTTTATTTTATACTATTTTTCTGAATAATCCACAGCATATTGTAATAAAGACTTATTCTCTGAGAACATTTTTCAGAGAGGCTGCATGGGAAAATAGAAATAGTCTTACCCAGGCACAGATCATGGCTCTGCTACTTACCAGCTGAAACACCATCAACAGCATCAATTTCCACCTCTGGAAATTGTGTGTGAAATAGGCTATATAAGGATTAAATGAAATACTATTTGTGTTATCAGTTAAGGATATTTCTAGCTCTAGGTAATAAAACTTCACAACACTAGATAAACAGGTTTATTTTCCTTATATAGTGAGATGTCTAGGAACAGGTGACTTTAGCATTGGCTTGGGGCTCAATGCTGTCTGGACCAACAGTTTTAATGTTCCTGCCTTTTGACTTGTGGTCACAAGATGGCTGCTGCAGCTCTATCCATTACTGCTCTGTTCAAGGCAAGAAGAAGGAGGAAGAGAGAAGAATAGGGGATTATCAACAAAATAAATGCTTTCTGACATCCCCACAGAGAATTCTACTTCTATCTCCTTAGCTATAATTTGATCACTGTAACTACAAGATGACCAAAGGGAAGGGAATTAGACAATGAAAGTTTCACTATCCAATAACCATATTTTTACACTCTGAAAACACAATCACTGTGCCTGGTACACAGGACACTGTCTATAAATGCTGGTTATTACTATCACCAATTCTTTTTTTTTACTTACCTTCACTTTCAAGAAAGACAGTTCCATGCTGTAAGACCAGTGGTGTTCTTAAGTATCCCCAAGACAGCTGGTTTCCATTATTGTTTTTCCAATCAACGGCAATTAATAATAGGTAGGCTTTGTTCAATCTCCTCACATTCTAGTTTTCTAATCACCTGAATCCATTTTTCCCCTCCTTGTCCCGCTGCACTGGTAATTTTGGAATATTTGGAGTTAACTTAGGAGAAGTTTATCACCCCAGAAGGCAAAATAACCTTCTCAGGTAATTTTGGAATATTTGGGCTTCTTAGGAGAAGCCACATGGTTACTGAGAGTACGGCAAGGAGCCTCAGTCCAAAGAACTCCCACCACTAAAGCAGCGTGTGGCCCACAGCAGTGGGTCTGTCCATATCTACCACATCCATGGGCACCAGCCTGGCCCACACCACCACCTCCTCTTCTCTGAACAATTGTAAGAGCCCCAGTCTCCCCTGATCCCCTTCATGTCTCTGCTAGGGCAGCCCCCTTACAGAGTGAGGCAGACCTGGCCACTCTCCTGCTTAAAGGTCTTCCAGCACTCCCACTGCATTTGGAATAAAGTTTGCACGTGAAGAATCCTGAGAGTGTGAGATCCGAGCTCAGCTAACTTGTCTTCATCTCCTGTCCCACTTCCTCCTCCTCCCTGTGCACAGTCACCAGGGGTCACTTTTTGGAGACAAAGCAATATTCAGCCTCAAGAGGGGGGGATCTTGTTCCAGACACCTTCATGTAAGCAGGTACAAACTCCTAACTGAGCACCCAGACTTGATGAGCATTGCTGATTGATTTTGCAAAGAAAGCAAAATTTGAGGGAAAAGTTTGCTTTGGCCATTTCAGGAAGACACGTGTGGGTCTCAGGTCAGACGGCAGTGGCAGCTGCCAGTGCCCGCAGCACTTGGAGCCACCGGGCTGTGACGCTTCTTAGCAATTCATCAGTCTTGGCAGCAAGACCCTGATGTGGATTAAGCCAGCGAGCTCGGGGGAGGCATGAAAGATGCGCTCACGCCTTTGCCTTGGCATCTGTCTCTTCTACAGACACCCAGGGAGGGAGCATCTGCCTCCTCGGGTGACAAGAATGCTGCACCTGGTCCAAGAGATGGATTATGAACAGATTCAAGAACTCACATTGGGGGACCATTCTATTCCGCACTGCCACCCGTAACATAAAACTTAGTGTAAGGAGGGATGAATGCAAATCTCCATTTTTTAATTTAAAAAAAAAGAAATGGGTGCATGACTATTTATTATATGCTAAGTTTCCAATGCATGGATAATGTAAAATTATGCAGTTGCTTTTGAAAAGATTTTGGCAATTTCTCAAAAAGTTAATCATAAAGTTACCATGTGACCCAGAAATCCTAGTTCTACATATCTACCCAATAGAATTGGAAACAAATGTTCACATCATTATTATTTATAATAACAGGAAACAAGTGTCCCTCGACTGAAGTCTTGATAAACAAAATGTGATGATCCATGCAATGAAAGACTATTCTGCCATAAAAAGAAACAATGCCCTGGTACATAAAAGAACACGGAAGAATCTTGACATTATATTAAGTGAAAGAAGCCAGACAGGTAAGGTATATCATACAATGCCATTTATATGTAACAGCTACAATGGCAAAATTGATGCAGACAGACTAGTGCTTTCTAGGGCCAGGGGTCAGGGGGAATGGGGAGCAGGTGCCAGTGGAGTAATGCAAATATTCTAGAATATAAAATTGAATGGCAGATCTATTTTTAGATCTCTAAGAGTTCTCCAAACCTCTTTCCAGAAGGAATGTGTTAATTTGCATTACCACCAACAGTGTAGAAGTGTTCCCTTTACTCCACATTCACACCAACATCTCTGGGATTTGGGGATATAAGCTAATCTTACTGGAGTTAGATGGTATCACAAGGTAGTTTTGATTTGCATTTCTCTGATTAAAGATGATGAGCATTTTTTCATCTGTCTGTAGGCCGTGTGCCTGTCTTCTTCAGAGAAGTTTCTCTTCAAGTCCCTTCCCCAGCTTGTGATGGGATCACTTGTTCCTTTCTTGCTTATACATTTGAGTTCTCTGTGGATTCTGGCTATTAAACATTTGTCAGAGACATAACCTGCAAATATCTTCTCCCATTGTGAGGGCAGTCTGCTTGCTTTTTAGTTTGATCAGGTTCCAGTAGTGTATATTTGAAGCTGCTTCAATTGCCCAGGGAGTCCTCCTCATAAAATACTCACCCCAGAACAATTTCTTCAAGGGTTTTCCCTGCACTCTCTTCTAGTATTTTTATACTTTCATGTCTTAAGTTTAAATCTTTAATCCAGTGAGAGTCTCAGTTAATTGTGAAAGGTGTGGGTCCAGTTTCAGTCTTCTACAGGTCACCAGCCAGTTCACCCAGCACCATTCGTTAAATAGCAAATCTTTTCCCCACTGAATGTTTTTAATTGGCTTGTCAAAAATCAAATAACAGTAAGTAGCTATTTCTCTATTTTGTTCCAGACATCTACTTCTCTGTTTTTGTGCCAGTAACATGCTGCTTTGATCGCTATCGATTTATAGTATAGTATGCGATCTGGTAGTACTCAGGACCACTGTTAAACCTATATAGAACAACTACCATTCAATATGAATGCTAAAATCCAGCAAGCGCCCAAAGTAATGAAGAAAGAGGAGAAAGAGGTTATAGGGGAAGATGGGTGAAAAAAAGAGAATTGTGTGCTCTGTACCAAATGTGCATTATACAAGGCTACATGGTAAATATGTGAATTGTAAAATATGAATATCATAACACAAGACTGAAGAAACTGTGGAAAAGGATATGTTAATGAGATTGATGTAAATATTTCAAATTCTGTATGAAACCATGACATTGTACCCCATAATTGCATTAATGTACACATCTAAGAATTAATTTAAAAAAATAGTAAAGAAGGCAATTAAGAAAGAAAGACAGGAAGAAAGAAATGAATAAGAAAGAATGGAAGGTTGGAAGGAAGGCAAAGGAAGAAAAGAAAGAAAAGAGGATAGCTAAAAAGTAAAAAGAAAAATGAAAGGTAAAGTAAGGCAAGTATCAATGATAGGGAAGGGAACACAAGGGAAGCAAAGGGAAGGAATAGAAAGGGTAGGGAAAGGTAGAAAAAAGACAGAAAGAAAAAGAACAAAGAAAAAAGAAAGAAACAAATAAAGGAAGGAAGGAAGGAAGATTGGAGTGTATGGTAAGGAAGAAAAAAAAGAAAAAAGGAAAGCAAAGGAATGAAAATAAATGACGTTTAAGGTAAGGGAAGGTAAGTCAATGAAAAGAAGGAAAGACAAGGGAAGCAAAGGGAAGGGATGGGAAGGGAAGGAAAAGGAAGAATAAAGACAGAAGGTTAGAGAAAGAAAGAAAGAAAGAAAGAAAGAAAGAAAGAAAGAAAGAAAGAAAGAAAGAAAGAAGAAAGAAAAAGAAAGAAAG
>CAUYPK010022358.1:0-19683 GCA_963574355.1 Loris lydekkerianus
ACCAAGGAAGGGGAAGGGGGGGGGGAGGTTTGGGTGGAGGGAGGGCGATGGGTTGGGCCACATCTATGGTGCATATTTTTATCTATAATAATAATAAAATAATAATAATAATAAAAAAAAAAAAAAAAAAAAAAAAAAAAAAAAGAAAATACGGATGTGTCTTACAGATAATTCTTGCCTGAATCAGTGCAACATCAGCCTTTCTTCTGTATTCCTTGATGGCATCCATTCTTCTGTGAAGAAAACCTCTTTCTTCTTACTTTCCTATCTACCTTTCTTTCTATCTGTCCACCTATCTGTCTGTCTGTCTGCCTGTCATCTGTCTACCTGTCATCTCTCTCACGGCTTCTTATTATATTCAAGCAGTTATAACCTGTTACTGTTATTTATTCTGATGTTTAAATTATCTCAGAGTTGACTAGTAGAAACCTGTCTAAACAGCTTCCTGTGTCCTATTTATCTATTTCCATCATTATTTCAACCTGTCTTTTCTTCCTGGTGTAGCAGGAAGCACCAGATTTATGCTTTACGTCCCTTGATCCGTGCCTAGAACCAGGGGCTGGGACCTGTGACTTCAGAGAGCAGTGCCTGAGTGCTGAGAGTGCGCAGTGCTACTGGGACACCACTGTGCCCATGCCACCGGTTCTCACCTGGGGCAGCTTTGCTTTCCAGGGGACATTTGGTAAAGCCTGGGGACATCTTTGGTTGTCCCAATTTGGTAGGCAGGTGCTACTGGCATTTGATAGGTAGAGGTCAGGGATGCTGATGACCACCTGTGACACACAGGACATTTCCAAAACAAAAAATGATTAGGCCCTGGTGTCAACAGTGCTGAGGCTGAGGGACCTTGTTCTGGGCCTTCTCAGTAGGGCAAAGCACAAAATACACACGTGAGCACCCCCATGTGCTCAGACTTATTTTCATATTATTTGTCCCTGTATGAGAAACCACAAGTTAATACTGATGCCAATCCTGACACATGAGATCCCTGTGAGTCCTTCCTTTCCTCCAGCTGCGAGTCCTGTCATCAGCTTGCGGCTGTCCTTGTCAGTGCCTGGTCCACCTCCACGTCCCTGGCTCAACCTTAGGGGTTTAACCAATGTCACATTAAAAATACTTAAAATGTTCTGTTCCACTTGGGAGACTTCACAGAATTTTTTTTTCCTGTTCTGAACATGGACAGACTTTTATCTTGTCATTGTGTCCTAAACAATAAGACGTAACGAGCATATGCATAGAATTTGCATTGCGTTAGGTATTGTGAGTGATCTAGGGATGATTTAAGTCTACTCCAAGGATGTGCATAGGTTATATGCAAACATTATGACATTTTATTTTTTTAAAGATCTTTAATTGTATCATCTTATTTTTTTTTCCTTTTTTTAATTGTTTGGGATTCATCGAGAGTACAGAGAATTAGATTACACTGATGGCATTTGTTAGATAAAGTCCCTCTTATACTTGTGTCCCCCATCGAGAGGTGTTCCATGCACTGTGTACCCCATCCCCCTCTTTCCTCCTCCCTGCTCCCTGTGCCACTTTATATCAGGGACTTGAGCATCATGGATTTTGGTATCCCAGAGGGGGTTATGGAACCAATCCCCCATGAATACCAAGGATGACTGTAGTAACTTATTTTCTTAATATGGGCAGTCCCAAAGTTACAAACATTCTATTGACGTATCACTCACACTTATGAATGGAAGCTATTACAGGTAATAAGTAAATGTACTTGTTCCAGCTTATATATGAATTCAACTTAAGAACAAGCTTACAGATCCTATCTCTTGTAACCTGGGACATCCTATTCTAGAATTCACACAAAGAACAGTATTTTTCTAACTTGATCTTAGCCAAAAGGCCAAGAAGCAATAGAACAGTATTTTTCTAGACCAGTGTTTCCCAACTTATTTTCACAGGATGCTACTTCTGAAGGCTGCTGAGCAGTGTTAGCCTTATCCCTGAAAAATAAAAGTGTAAGAACATCCAGACCATTTATGAAAGTTTAAAGTGAATAAATCAGATTTGTTACTGGAGATATTGTATGTGTGTTTAATGAATATTGTGTATTGGTACCTCTAAGAGGTGGCTTTTGTGTACAAATTAAGTTCAATGTATTCAATGAATTTTCAAAAATTTAATTAGAAACCTATATTAACTCATACAACATTTGTGCTGTGTACAACAGTTTGAAAAATCCTGTAAAGTCATTCTTGTCCAGCAAGGAATTTTTTAGATTTCACCATGAACATAAATAGTTTTGTGCTTTTGAGGAAAATATCAGAAAATATGTATGAAGCAGGTTTTTTCTGTAACACACAGCCTTGTAAGAGCCTGTGTGTATGTGACTGTGTGTGTGTGATCGTGTGTGGGTGACTGTGTGTGCGTTCACCTGGACAGTTGGCCAAGCACCCACCCCTCCATGGGCATTGGAGGGCCATCCACCGCTGGCCTTCTGATGAGCCTGGCTCCCCACATTCAGCAGCTCCTCAGCCCTCTAGAGCAGCGGTTCTCAACCTGTGGGTGGCGACCCACAGGAACTGTTTTAAAGGGCTGCGGCATTAGAAAGGTTGAGAACCACTGCTCTAGAGCATCCCATTGACTTTCTCCAGAGTCTCTGGGTTAGCAACACAATCTTCTGAGGATGCCAGGAGCCCAGGGTACTGTGGCTTTTTCCCAGAGGGGCATCACATCGGAGACACATGAATTTTAGTGCACACACCCTACTCCATGGTGCCTCTTTTTATGAGACCCCGAGGAGGAAAGGAGGGAGTGTTTACCAGCTATGCTCTGTGCTCTGCCTGTGCTTCTTCTGCTCCTCACATGGGCACTCTGTCCGCCGCCTTCCCCTGTGGCCCCAGCCCCTAGCATAGTGCTCAGCGTGAAGGAACGAATTCTCCAATAACCTTCATAAAGTGCATCTTCCACATTTTGCAAGTGAGGAAACTGCAACAAACGTGTCAGGGCAGAATTTGAACACAGGATCATCAGACACCCTAACTTTGGTCTTATCACTGCCTGGGATCTCAGAACTCTGCAGAAACGTCCCCTCCTTACAGGTGGAGACCACTGTAAGGAAGTATTCCTGACCACTGTGTCAGGAAGTCTTTTCTTATCAGTGAATGTGCACTTTCCTTTTGGGGACATGTGAAGGAAAACATGCTGATGTGTATGAGGCCCTTGGCAAACTGCTTGGCGCATGGAAGCACCCAGGAAAGGAAGACAATAATGTGGTGACTATTCTGCAGGCTGATGCCGGGGCTCTGCCTCTGGACACCCTGTGCTTCCGCCCCTCCCTCAGGGCCACTTTTCTTTTTTCTTTTCTTTTCTTTTTCTTTTTCTTTCTTTCTTTCTTTTTGTTTTTGTAGTTTTGGGCCAGGGTTGGGTTTGAACCCACCACCTCTGGCATATGGGGCCAGCATCCCACCCCTTTGAGCCACAGGCACTGCCCTAGGGCCACTTTTATCTCTCCCAATTGCACCGTGATGTTTCTTTCCAAGCTTTGTTATTTTTCAAAAGTTCCAAAGGTGACCTCGACTCCAGCCACTGGCGATGGCCATCTGACAAATTGCCTTAGAGTCACTGTAACCTCATGAGTGCTGCCAACAGGATGCTCACATGGAAACGTCTCATGCCCACTGGGGAAGCCTCTGCCACTCCCATAGAACACATCCAACCAACATGTGTACTGAGTGTCCTCCATGCTCCAGGGACTGTGTGTGGCACAGAGTGACAGGAACACAGCACCACTGTCCAGGAGCTGAAGAATATTCTACCCAGAAAGAGTGATTGCTTTGGGGACGTGGCATCTCAGCTAAACTCTGAAGGGAGAGGAGGAACAGAAACCCAAGGAGGGACAGCAGAAAGGAGCTGAACCGTGGAAGGTCCCACAGGGGGCACCAGGAGCAGTGGGCGGGGAGCGAGGAGGCCGGGCCTGGGGGCAGCGGTTATGGACCTCCCGCTCCCTCCCAGGGCATTAGTATTTTATCCCAAGTACAAAGAGAAGCCTGACGGGTTTGAGATGGATGAGTTTCGCTCCTTCTCCTGTTTGTGCCTCCTCCCAGCCCTCAGCAGGCCCTGCTCTGCTGCTGCTAACATGGTCCTGAGCCCCCTCTCACAGTGTCCTTGCTTTCCTGACCATGGCCACACCCTCCTGACCATGCTGCACCTGCTGTTCTCACCAGCTGAGCCCCTGTTCCTCACTGAGGCCAGGCCTCTATATTTAGTAAGATAGAAGATGTCATTCCTTATCCATCTCACACCCATCAAAGTCTTCTCATTGTACTTGGGATAAAATACTAATGCCCTGGGAGAGAGTGGGAGGTCCATAACCTCTGCCCCCAGGCCCGACCTCCTTGCTCCCCACCCACTGTTCCTGGTGCCCCCTGTGGGACCTTCCACAGTTCAGCTCCTTTCTGCTGCCCCTCCTTGGGTTTCTGTTCCTCCTCTCCCTTCAGAGTTTAGCTGAGATGTCACGTCCCCAAAGCGATCACTCTGGGTAGAATATTCTTCAGCTCCTGGACAGTGGTGCTGTGTTCCTGTCGCTCTGCATGGTGGGTCTGTACCACACACAGTCCCTGGAGCATGGAGGACACTCAGTATTCTGCCAGGCCAGAGCAGGTGGTAGGACAACTACCGAGCCCAAGGTGGGAGCATGAACAGATGGTCAGCACCCAGGTCCTGGGAATGTGCCAGGCACTGTTCTCAGAAGAGTCCTGGGACACCTGGGACATCATCCTAGAGGGGTCAAGTTGTTTTAGAGACAGGGTCTCCCTCTGTCTCCCAGAACTGAAGTGCAGTGGTGTGGTCATAGCTCACTGCTGCCTTGAACTTCTGGGCTCAGGTGATCTCCAATATCAGCCATCCAAGCAGCTGCAGGCCTGTGTCACCACACCTGGCCTAGTTTTTTTGTTTTCTTTTTAGTAGAGATGGGGTTTCCCCCTGATGTACAGACTGATTGAACTCCTGTCCTCCAGTGATCCTCCAGCCTCATCCTCTTACAGTGCTGGGATTACAAGTGTGAGCCCCGTCAGCATTTATTAGCATGAAGGGCAGTAAGGACCTTCATTTTGGGCAGCATCACAACAGCTTTCTATCACCAAAGAGTACAGAAGATTGTCTTTGTCAATCACATTTGAAAAAACAAAAGAGAAATTCTTAATCTATTTTTTTTTTTTTTTTGAGACAGATTCTCACCCCTGCCCTACAAATCCTGCTCACATTTGCAGAGTGCAAACCTAATTTATTTGTCATGGACAGAGGTTCCCATTTAAGGTGAAAGCACTGAGAAGATTCATCTGAGTCCTGAACTGATAACTCTGTAGACAGAGGAAGCTCTTGAGTGGCACCTACTTGGCAGATGTTCTAGTCCAAGGAGCTTCAGCTTTCCAAACTAAGGATCTCGTCACCACCATCACCACCACCACCATCATCACAACCACCACCATGACTTTATGACTTTGAACAGTCAATATTTTTCTCTGATTCTCTCTGTCCACCTCTGAAATCACAGCCCACTCATCAAGAGCTCAGAAGGAAGCTGAGCTACTGCTTCTCAAGTGTACAGGGCTCAGAAATTCTTGGATTATTGGAGAGTTGTCCTAACAAAAAGCCACCGGTCCCTAAGATAGCGGTCATAAGCTCACCCATTTTCTCTGCACATGTGGAGTAGGCAGAAGATCTCATTACTGCTGAAAAGAAAGGCAGCATCTAGGAGAGATCAAAGGGAAGTTAAAGGGAAGTTAGCCAGCTTCCCACAGCTGCTGCTGCCCTCCCTGAGAGTCTAGAAAGCTCTGAGCACCAGGCCCAGTGTGAGTTCCATGAACTGGGGCCAGAAGGCCTCCCTGGCTTTGAGGTTCTGACAGGGAGCCAGGTTGGGTCTTCTTGTTCTCTTGAGGCCTTGCACCTGAAGTGGACTCCATACCTGCCCCACACGTGTTCACAATGGCTCCCAGGCTCCCTTTCCACTCTGCTGAGTGAGTCCTAATCATCAATTTTTTATAAAGAGATGACTTAATTCAAAAATAAATATCAAATTTTAGTGCTTAAAAACAACCAAGGTGGAGATAATGAAAATAGCACTAAGAGCATGAGATTTATCTAAAATTCTTTTTTTTTAATTGTTGGTGATTCATTGAGGGTACAAAGAACCAGGTTACATTGATTGCATTTGTTAGATAAAGACCCTCTTATACTTGTTCCCCCCCTCAAAAGGTGTACCATACCCCATGACCTCCACTATCTACCTCCTTCCTCTCTCTGCTCTCCCTATCCCCAACCCCCACCATGTACTAGGTCATTAATTGTCCTCATAGCAGAATTGAGGGCATAGGATTCTTCTCCATTCTTGCAATGTTTTTACCAGAAAAATGTGTTCTACTTCCATCCAAGTTAATACAAAGGCTGTAAAGTCTCCATTTTTTTTTAGTTGTTGAGTAGTATTCCGTGATATACATATACCACAGCTTGATAATCCATTCCTGGGTTGATGGCCATTTAGGCTGTTTTGAAATTTTGGTGATTGTAAATTGAGCTGCAATAAACAGTCTAGTGCAAGTGTCCTTATGGTAAAAGGATTTTTTTCCTTGTGGGTAGATGCCTAGTAATGGGACTGCAGGATCAAATGGGAAGTCTAGCTTGAGTTCTTTGAAGTTTCTCCATACTTCCTTCTAAAAAGGTTGTATTAGTTTGCAGTCCCTTCTCAAAGTGTTCCCTTCTCTCCACATCCATGCCAACATCTGCAGTTTTGAGATTTTGTGATGTGAGGCATTCTCACCGGGGTTACATGATATCTCAGGGTAGGTTTGTTGATACACTCTCTTTCTGTTTTTTTAATGTAGGAGTCTACTGTGATAAATTTCCTGCTTAAGACTACTTTTTCTGTATCCCAGTGGTTTTGGTAACTTGTTGTTACTTGTTGTTATGTTTGAGACAGAGCCTCAAGCTGTCACCCTGGATAGAGTGCCATGGCATCACAGCTCACAGCAACCTCCATCTCCTGGGCTCAAATGATTCTCCTGGCTTTGCCTCCCAAGTAGCTGGGATTACAGGCACCTGCCACAGCATTTCCTTCCACTCCTTTGGGACAATTTTCTTCCCCTTCAGGAATTCCTATTATTCGAATGTTTGAATGCTTCATGAAGTCTTGTGTTTCTTTAAGCAGCTCTTCTGTTGTTTCTCTCTTCCTTTCTTCCTGGTTGACTATGTGGATCAACCTAAAACTTTATCCTCTAGCACTGAGGTTCTTTCTTCTCCATGTTCTACCCTTTTTTTTTTTTTTTTTTAATACTTTCTGCTACATATTCATATTCTGTGATTTTCTCCTTCCTTCCCTTAAGCTCTGCCATATCCTTTCTATATTCTACATATCTCTCATCTGACTTTTGGTTCTGTCTTTCCATTTTCTCATCCATTCCTTTTATGGTCTTTATCATCCATATGTTAAATTCCCTTTCTATCAAATCCATTAATTCTTTATATGTGGAGTCTTCTGTAGTAGTTCCCTCATGACTCCTTGAAAGAATTGCTATGTTTTTGTTTTTCATGTTGCCTGAATTTTTTTCTGTTGGTTCCTCCTCTTGTGTTCTTTCTTCTGTTCACCTGCTTGTCCTCCTGTTTCCTTCTCTCTTCCTCCTTTGCTTCAAGTTACCTTGTCTCAGAGCTTAAGTCAAAAGGAAGAAAAGGGTAAAGTGCAAGCAGGGAGAAAGAGGAAAAGAAACAAAGAAGATAAAAAAAGGAAAGAGAAGAAGAAAAGAAAAAGAAAGAAAGGGGAAGGGGGATGAAAGAAAAGAATTGAAAAGCAGGAGAGAATGAGGACAGGAATAGAGAGGGAGAGTGATAGAAGAAATGGTATCGATTTGCACTATGTTAAGGACACTCCTGTAATTCAATACTTTTGAGGATCTGGGCTGGGATAGTGCCCCAAATCAGGAGCTTCTTACCAGCCTGAGCATAGCCAAACTTTTCCTTGTGACCAGAAATACAGGAGTCCTTGCTTTTGATGAAAGTAAAAATGGAAGTTAAGAATAGAACCAACCCAAAAAATTAGCAAATACAAAACACAACACAAAACATAAAAGCCCAAATAGTCAAAAACTATAACTACCTCAGCATCATAGAAAAGAGAAAAATAAAGAAAGAATAAAATAAAAACATAAAAATAAATAGTACAAAAAATTTATGTATAGTGTCCAACTTTAATAGGTGTATATATATGTTACAATATGTTGCAGGGACACCAGGTGGCACTGTGGCTTTTTTGGAGACGGAGACCACAGTGAGCAACCTCAATGATCCTTATTCCAAACTTAGTTGCCTTTGGTGGTTGCCTGATTGTCTCCTCAGCCTTCACACCCTGCTGAGTTGGGATCTAAAGCTCTCCAGAATCCTTCAGGGGCAGATCTCACAATGCCCTTCGACTCCAGTTTCCAGAGGGTGGAGAAGTCCTTCAGCCTGTCCCAAGAGTAGAATTCTGATCCTGACAGGTGGAATTAAGACAGGCATGTGTTAGGTTCCTGCTAAGACCTTCTCACGACCTTCTCATAATGGCAGCAGCCCCTGACCACTGAGACCTTCCCAGTATGGCTGATTTGCCAGCCACTAAAACTATGGCAAATCTACTCCAACTGGCACTCAAATCTGGTTGCTATATAATGTTCAAGTCCAGCCACTCTTTCAAGTTTTCCACTCAATGTGCAGCTTCCCCTGACAACTGAAAACTCCAGAAAGGCTTCCTTCCATCATGGACCTCTGTTGGGGGGCAACCAATCCAGGTGGGTCACAATCACTTGCCTCAAGCATCAGATTTCCACTGCTCTGGATCACATGCTGTACCAGTTCACCACTTCCCCACTGTACTCCCTGACCTATGATTCTTGGCAAGGTCCCCATGCCAAGTATGGCTGGGTTCTCTCTTTTTCCCCAGTTATACTAGGAGAGCTGAGCTGAATGCTCCTTTTGGTTAGCCATCTTGCTTTGCTAAATGAAGAAGTTAAACAATTTATTTTGAATATTAAAGCACAATTATGTGTTTCTGGGATAATTATTACTTGGTTATCAAGTCTGTTCCAGTTTATTTGTTATTTGTTTTAATTTTACACAACAAATTGTTGTTTAGAATTTTTGCATCAATGTTTTTGTTCTATAAACCTATAGTCTGTCCTTACCTCTCAGCTCTAAAACCTACTCTTCTTTGCTCTGTTTTGCAAAACCAGTGCCCAGACTCTGAAAATGACAGTGCTGTTTTTCAGTCTTTCTGTGGTGGGTTACTGTCTTTGGTAACCAAAATATTAACTGCTAATGCCGTGTTGCCCCACAGGTATCTTCTTAAACTAGCCTCAAAATACTTTCCTCAAAAGTGAATTAGAGAGTGATTTTACCTTTTCTATTCTCCAGAATTATTTTGCTAAGGTTAAAATATCTTTTTTTGAGTGTATGTAAATATTTAGTGTTGCAGCCACCTGCATTTGGACCCTTCTTGTGGAAAGACGTTGGACTATTAATTCACTTCCTTTAGTAGGAAGGTTTCTAAAGATTAGGTTTCTAAAGATTAGGTACAGAAAGAAAATAAAAAAAAAATACTTATACGACAAATTCTTTAACAAGGTCAGTAAGAAATTATTGCTCTTGAATGTAATTCACTTTTTTTTTTTACATGAGTGAATTCAGGTTGTTTTTTTTTTTAATGCATTGGTATCTACCAATTATAGATTTTTTTTTCCTGAAAATTTGTCTGTTTAGTCTAAATCTTCTCATTTAGTGAGAAAAAGTGGTTAATAATATCTTTTTAGTATCTTTTTAATGTTTGGAGCATTTAAGATTATAGTCTCTTTTTCATTAATAAAGACTTGTTTGTATGTTAGTTACTTTTCGGAGGCTTCTTGCCTACACAGAAATGTTTAACAACACATAAAATGCTGCACAACTACACTCATTTTCATTTACCCAATGCTTTGGTAGGATGTAATCAAACACTTCCCACAGCTGGAATTCAGAGACATATTGACTGGTTTTATGGCCCTTGGGTCTTATGAGAGATTTGGATTGAAGGGAGAGACACCAGAGTGCACAATGTGAGATAAATACACTCTGTGTGCAAATTGCACATGAACTTTACCGCCACCCTGTCTGGTAGGTTCCGGGCAGGCCTATGAGCTCAAAGTCTTGAAGAAACTAGTCCAGCTCTGGTAAGGATGCAGAAACTATCCCAGGCATTTGACAAGGGGAACTTTGAGGAATTTTTAAGCAGGTAAAAGATGGCTAACTTGAAAAAGGTAGAAAAGAATTGTGAGGTGTCATAAAGGCAGAAACTGAAGGCCGGGACTGAAGGATATTAAAATTTTAGCTGTCGCACTCCTGCAGGGTCCTCGCGGCTGAGTCCAGAGCTGGAGTCACCCTGGCGCCCCACCCGGCCATCACCCTGCCCAGCCGGCGCCTGAGTTCTCCCCGCCTGAGGTCGCGCGTCTGGAGGAGGAGGGGGAACGGCCCGACATCTCCAGGCTCTGTGGTGCCCTCCTCTGGCCTGCCCCCGCAGCCGCCGCTCGCTTGGTGGCATCCAGGAACCTTCAGTCTCAGCTAGGGCCATCCACAGCACTGGGGGCGCGGCAGCTGGAGACGCTGAGCTTCCCAGACTGAGAAGCAGTCACGTAGGTGCTGGCGGCCACACCTGTGGGCAGCACAGTGCTATGATGAATTAGGGGGAAGATGGCACTGGGAGCAGAGGATGTGCAGGCAGCAGCTGCGACACATGTTCCTGGGTCCCTCCCACACTTAAGGTGCAGATTTCAGCCCACAGCACAGATGCAGCAAAGGTCGCCTTGCTTTCTTCTGTACGTGTAGTCTAATCTGCTCCGAAGCCCCCTGTGCACTGGGCTAAAGCAAATTCAATTCCAGTTACTTTTTTAGTTTTCCTTTCAGTGCGGTCTTAAAATCTACCCAGGTTTACATGATATCACAAAAATGTTGTTCATGCAGGTGACTTATCTTTATGTTTCTGCTTTTGCCACATAATGCCATTCTCAATCTCTGGTTCTTGTGCTCCAGTGAAGTACTCTGCTTTGGGAATACTCAGCGATATACTTTCACAAGAATATACCATCGACTGTAGACCAGATTCCCCTGCTGCAAGTCTCCCTCTGTAGTGTTTCCCAGTCATCCCTCACCAGCGTGAAGGTTGTAAGGGCAAGTGGGCCCTAGCCTCCACCTGGAATCTGGTGGAAAGGGCATAGGCCCCAGGAAATTTCAAATCCCGCTTCAGCTTAACTCATCTTTCCACTTGGGGTTTTCTCCACCATCCAAACATTAGGTGGTGACTGTCAACTGCATGAACAATAACTTCTGCTTGGGGTCCTGAATACCAGTGATGGAGGTGCTCTGCTCAGACCTGCCTTCAAGAATGAATGTGCTGGAAGCAGTGTGGTTAGTGATAACTTCTGGTTCCTGCACTGTCAGAATCCAGTCCCATATTCAACCACGTCTTGCTTTCCCCAAGCTGCTCCTGGCCAGTACTGAGCACAGCAGGGGAACTACAGCCCAGTGGACAGCTTTGTTCTGGGCCCCTCTGGTGTGACAGGACTTCCTTAGCACTGCACTGTAATCTGAGTTTCTTCTTACTCAACACTCCTTCACTCAGAATGGTGCTGCAGATACAAAAATGGAGAATGAGCTGGCGAGAGTAATTGGTATTTTCTTCTAAAGGTACAAAGCAATGGGGAAATAGGAAAAAAATTACATGGGTATGTGTGGGAGTATATTCATCATAGGAAAATGGACAAGGCTTATCAATCAGAGTCTTTTCCCAATTTTACTTATATAACAGTGATGCATGGCTCCCGCCAATAGACACATCATTTTGTTGATAGTGGTATTTTTCATGTCACTGTAGAAAAACAGCAAAAATCTGGAGGAAGATCCCTTTTAGTCCCATGAAGGAAGCGAAGGTGTTATCCCCTGTCTACTTGAAATTTTTATTTTCCATTGTTAACATAATCAGCAGATTAACCAAAAACAAAAATAAAATCCCTTCAAATTCTGATTACTCCAATTAAAATACTCTTAGAAAAAAATTTTGAAAGTCAAAAGGAAAACTTATAAAAGAGTATGAAGAAGTTGGCAGAATATAGGAGTAGGGCAAGGGCCAATAATGGAAACTTAGAAGGGTGTTATCAAGGGAAGCCTGTATGTAAAAAAGGACAAACTTCAGTATGTGGACTGTGAAATGACCTTTAAGGACTGCAAGGAATTGATCCAGGTAAAGCAAGTGTGTCAGGCAGAATGTTTTACCCAAGTGCTCTTAATAAAGGTCAAAAATCAAAATCCAAGGCCAGGGAAGAGACAGTCCTTCCCAAAAGAATGTTACAGGCAGGTGGAAACTCAGCAAAACATATTCTCTGAATGATCAAAGCCAATAAAAAGTTGGAATTAATTGACTAGGTTTATGTAGGACAAAGATGGAACAGGTAAAGTAAAGAGGCTGAGTTGTCATAGAAAAAAGAATGAAGATGAGCAAATTTCCATCTTAGGAATTGAGATTTTCTGGTAGAAGAGACATGTGACAGTCTACCAACATATTTTTGAAAAAGAAAATACAGTTGGCTCTCCGTTTCTGTGAGTTCCACATTCATGGTTTCAACCAACTACAGACTGAATCTGAACTGAACTTGCACGTACAACTATTCACATAGCATTTATATTGGATTAGGTATTAAGGATGATTTAACAGACACAGGAATATGTGTGTAGGTTGTATGCAAATATTGCATAATTCATCAGGGACTTGAGCATTTTTGGATTTTGGAATTGGCAGGAAATCCTGGAATAAATCCCCCATGGATGATACCAAGGGATGATTGAACACAGCTCAAAAAGATAATGTATATAAAAGATGATGATAAACTGCATTGGCATGTTTGTATCACTATGAATGAAATACCTGAGGCTGGGTAATATGCACAGGGAAGAGGTTTACTTGGTTCACAGGTCTGCAGACTGTGCAACAAACAGGGAGGTGGAGTTTCAATGCTGTGAGGGCTTTGGGGAGCTTCCAGTCAAGGTGAAAGGTGGAGGGAGAGCAAGTGTGGTGCCAAGTGAAAGGAGCAAGAGAGAGTGGAGGTGTGCCTGACTCCTTTGAACAGTCAGCTGTTGCACAAACTAACAGAGCAAGAACTTGCTCATTATCTTGGGGAGGGCACCAAGCCATTCATGAGGGATCTGCACCCAGGACCCAAGCACCTCCTAGGAGGTGCCTCTTCCAACACTGGGGATGAAGTTTCAACATAAGATCTGGAGGGGAAGAAGATCCAAGCATATTACTCAGTACAGTGAGAACTGTGACAATTTGCATGCTTTTAAGAAACTAATGTTCGGTATTTGTAGAAATTTAGTTGACATCAAATTTTTAAGGAATTCTAAAAATGTCAGAGGAAAAAATTCCCTAACAAATTAATTTAATTCAACAGGTTTTTATCAAGGTTCTACTAAAAATGTCTGACTCAGTCTTGGATACATACTAAAGAAAAAGACTGCCTCACTGTCTAAGATGGAAGGTAGATATGTAAACACTGCAGGACAATAAAACATTTCATGCTCTGTGATCAGATGTATTAGGTTTTCATTGCTGCTATAGCAAATTACTGCAAATGTAGTTGCTTAAAAAGATACAAATCTATGATCTTGACACAATTCCCTTCACAGTAGCTTCAAAGAAAATGGAATACCTAGGAATATACCTAACAAAAGAGGTGAAGGACCTCTACCAAGAGAATTATGAAACCCTAAGAAAAGAAATAGCAGAAGACGTTAACAAATAGAAGAACATACCATGCTCTTGGCTGGGAAGAATCAACATTGTTAAAATGTCTATACTTCCCAAAGCAATCAGCAGATTCAATGCAATTCCCATTAAGATACCAACATCATACTTTGAAGATTTGTGGAAAATAATTCTTCAGTTCATATGGAACAAGAAAAATCCACATATAGCTAAGGCAATTCTCAGTAATAAAAACAAAGTGGGGGGGAGGCATCACCCTACCAGACCTCAGACTATGTTACAAGTCCATAGTGATCAAAACAGTGTGGTATTGGCATAAAAATAGAGAAATAGACATTTTGAATCAAATAGAAAATCATGAGATGAAACTAACATCTTATAGTCACCTGATCTTTGATAAATCAAACAAGAACATACAGTGGGGAAAAGAATCCCTGTTCAATAAATGGTGCTGGGAGAACTGGATAACCACCTGTAAAAGACTGAAACTGGACCCCTACCTTTCACCACTTACAAAAATTGATTCAAGATGGATAAAAGATTTAAATCTAAGGCAGGAAATGATTAAAAAAAAAATCCTCAAAGAAAGTGTGGGAAAAACTCTTGAAGGTGTCAGTCAGCCTGGAGAAAGAGTTTATGAAGAAGACTTCTGTGGCAATTGCAACAACAACAAAAATAAACAAATGGGACTTAATTAAACTGAAAAGCTTCTGTACAGCTAAGGAGACAACAACCAAAGCAAGTAGACAACCTACACAATGGGAAAAGACATTTTTATATTGTGAATATGACAAAAAGCTTGATAACTAGGATCTACAGAGAACTCAAATTAATCTATAAAAAAAAAAGAGCTAACAATCTTATCTATCACTGGGCAAGAGACATGAATAGAAACTTCTCTAAGGAAGAAAGATGAATGGCTAACAAACATAAGAAAAAATGCTCATCAGAGAAATGCAAATCAAAACTACCCTGAGATATCACCTAACTCTAGTAAGATTAGCCCACATCACAAAATCCCAAATTCGCAGATGCTGGTGTGGATGTGAAGAGAGGGGAACACTTTTACACTCTTAGTGGGTCTACAAACTAATATAGCCTCTTTGGAAAGAAGTATGGAAAAATCCTCAAAGAACTCAAATAACATCTCCATTTGACCCCACAATGCTAGTACTAGGCATCTACCCAGAAGAAAAAAAAACAAAAAAACATTTAATCATAAGGACACTTGCACTAGATTGTTTATGCAGCTCAATTTACATTCGCCAAGATGTCAAAACAATCTAGATGTCAGTCAACTCAGGAGTGGATTAACAAACTGTGGTTATATGCGTACCATAGAATATTATTCAACCCTAAGAAAGATGGTGACTTCACATCCTTTGTATTAACCTGGATGTAGTTGAAACACATTATTCTTAGTAAAGTATAACACAAATGGAAAAGCAATTATCTAATGTACTCAATACTAATATGAAGCTAGTAGTCCATCTCATGCAGGCCCACGTGGGAGAGAAACTCTGTTAAATCAAGTTGGAGCGAGGGGTAATGAGGAGGGGGGGTGCTCCCACTGAATGGGCACAGTTTGAGGCATTTGGCCCACCTTTTGAGTGTGGGTCATAATCACAAGAGGGACTCTACCTAACAAAATCAAATATTTTGACCTGGTTGTTTGTACCCTGACATTAACCTGAAATAAAAGAAAATTATGATTTTACAGTTCAGAAGTCTGAAATGGGACTCACTGGGCTATTATAGTCAGGTGTTGGCAGGGCTCCAGTGTTTCTCTGGCTGCTTTGGGGCAGAAATCATGTCCTTGCCTTTTCTAGCTTCTCTGGGCAGCCTGCATTTCTTTTCTCTTGACCTGTTATTTCCTCAAAGCTGGCCGTGACTGGTTGAGTCTTCCTGGTGCTGTATCACTCTGATGCTGACTGTCCTAACCTGCTCTTCCATTTACAGTGACCCTGAGGGCCACCTCCTGTCTTCCTTTTCCATTTATAAGGGTTCATGGGTTCTTAATCCCTAATCCAGGGTAACAGCCTCTATCACAGAGCCACCCAATTAGAACCCTTATTCAATCTGCAATCATTATTCCTCCCTTGCCATATAAAATAACACGTTCCACAGGTTCTCAGGATTGGGATATGCACGTCTTTTGTGATTTGTTTATTTGACAACTACTTATTGAATGCCTACTCTGTGTATGAAATGATTTAGGCATTTTATTCTATAAACAATGAGAGTTTATTGAAAGATTGTATATAAGGATATGATCAACCTTGTGCTTCAGAAATACATTTTGGTTTCAGTATACAAGATCAGTTAGAAACAGAAGACAGACTGCAGACACGGACGTCACTTGAAAAACCATGCACAGAAGAAAGACAAAGATAGCGAGCTGCTGTAGAATCTCAAGAATCTAAAGAAAGTAAAGTCGAGCTCAGTTTTGCAAACCTGAAGACTCCCAGAGTTTGACATGCGGGTGTGATATCTAGTCAACAGTGTCCAGCAGTTACCTTGACCGACACATTTGGACGGGGGAGACTATTTTACGTCAGGAAATTTGCTTCATGGAGAGAAATGATGGACAACATACTGTTGCCTTGTTGGTTTAGCCTTTGTAGCTTTCCCAGAGGTGGATCTCTTCCACTGTGTGCAAATTAATCATGTTGCATTGAAATATATTTTCATATAAGTGTCTCTCCCTAGACTTTGAACTTCTCTAAGCCAGCTATTGTGTCTTATTTATCTTGGCATTTTCAGTACATAGCACAATATAAAACCCAGAGTAGTTTTCTAGAAAACATTTTATAAAGTAAGAGGATAAATATAATGTAGTGGGGGGCTTTGCCCAGTTTGCCCACTATTGAAAGGAGACATTGAGTAGAGAAAATGCCTTTCAAGGTATAAAATCAAGAGAAAATGAGCTATAAAATACCCCTAGTCAGGAAATATGACCAAGAAGTTGAATTTGGGTACCTTTAGTATCAACTTCTTTTGGAGATTCTTCTGAAAAGTAATAAAGAAACATCTCTGATTTGATTTATGAAAAGTGTCTTGAGGATCTGGATGTGTTTTTCAACCTGTTAAAACAAAAATTCTGTTTGCATCCTAATGTTTACCTGGAAATTAGAGAATATTGGAGGGCTACAAGTCAGTGCAGAATTGGACTCCTGAGAAATCAACTTTTGGAACAGAATAATCTTTAAAAGTAGGGAAAGTGGCTCAAACAGCTGTTTGTAGGAAACAATGAATAACCATTAAATTACATTTATCTGTTGTTGTAGAACCCCAAATTCAGGCTCACATGCCTGATGTGCTGCTAAAGCCAAATGCCATGATCCTGGTACTTGGACATAAAGGTTTATTTGATTTGGCCAAAGCTGTCAGATCAGCCTCAACACAGAGATGAGGCTGTGGGCTCCGCAGGGTGCAGGTGAGGCAGGGGGAAGTCTGTGGTGCAAAAATCATTTCCTTGCCCTTTCTAGCTTTAGCTGCCATTTAATCTCAGATGACACCTTGAGTAACCAGACTTCTGGGCATCAGCAGTTAGTCGCAACATTTTGGGGGATCATTCATTTCATCTGCCAAAAAATTCATGGATTACCCTTGTGATGCTAGAGTTCAGCTCTTCCTGCTCAACAGGGAACAGAGCATCAGTAGTTAATCACTGGTGGAAGGGGGGAGTGCTGGGCAGGAGCACTGAACATGCACCAACAACCTGTTCCAATTTTACCTTATTTTGGTCATTAAAATTCTGGGGTAATAAAATCTCAAGGGGCTTGGCTACACTGGTATGTAGTTATTCCCTCCAACATATTAAAACCAGGTGAGGACCAGCTGATGGGAAATTAGGCTTTTTTGAATGCATATATTTTTTAACATAACAATTGAGAAATTGTTTAAAGATAAAGTTACATAATCTCCATGTACCTGTGGGCCTTGCCCACTAGTTTTGCTGTGGCTGAATTCTGAGAAAAAATGAAAATAATTCTGGCAGCATATTTTCTCTGAGTTTCTGTGTGGGAGACAAGGCAGTCTGCAATCCTTTTTAATGTTAGTTCATAAGCAGTGGAGGCATCTGCCTCAGAAGACTCTCCAAAGAGGCAACTAAGAAGCCAACTGTCCCTGAAGAGCCCATTATGAATTCCAAGGTGTCCCTCCCACTCTCTGTCAGGAGTGTAATGGTGTGGGCTCCGAGTGTCCCTCCCACTCTCTGTCAGGAGAGTGATGGTATGGACTCCAAATGTCCCTCTCACTGTCTCTGTCAGGAGAGTGATGGTGTGGGCTCCGAATGTCTCTCCCACTCTCTGTCAGGAGAGTGATAGTGCGCGCTCCAAGTGTCCCTCCCACTGTCTCTGCCAGGAGAGTGATGTTGTGGGCTCCAAGTGTCCCTCCCACTGTCTCTGTCAGGAGAATGATAGTCTGAGAGTCTCAACACCAGTGAGGGTGGATCCACTGCAGGTGGATTAGCCTTTCCAGTCACTCCAGGCAGCTTAAGTGTTCCAGAAAGTCATTTGCTGGGTAGGTGACAGGATTGACCTAGCAGCCCAACTGCACCCCGCTAAATAGGAGAATGAGTCTGCATTGCTTTTGTTGGTTTGCTTCACCTATATAAACACAGCCATAAACATAACTCCAGTGTGGAGAAAGAAAATAAGAACACTTTGCTAAGAAGAATATGTTCCAGCTCCATCCATGTAAGCACGAAAGAGGTAAAGTGGAGACTCTTTGAGGCTGCATAATATTTCATGGTATACATGTACCACAATTTGCTAGTCCATTCGTGGGTCGATGGGCACTTGGGCAAAGTATCTCAAGAATGCAAGAAAGATATAAACCTAACCATCCAACATTTGAATTTAGCAGACATCTACAGAACATTTCATCCCAACAAAACTGAATACACATACTTCTCATCAGCCCACAGAACTTACTCCAAAATTGATCACATTTTAGGTCACAAGTCTAACCTCAGTAAATTTAAAGGAATAGAAATTATTCCATGCATCTTCTTGGACCACCATGGAATAAGAGTCAAGCTGAGTAACAACAGGAATCTAACCCATTCACAGTAGTGCCAAAGAAGATGAAATATTTGGAAATTTATCTAACAAAGGACATGAAAGATCTCTATAAAGAGAACTATGAAAATGTTAATGAATGAAAAAACATACCATGCTCATGGCTGGGAAAAATCAACATTGTTAAAATGGCCATACTACCTAAACAAATATATAATTTCAACGCAATCCCTATTAAAGCTCCATTGTCATACTTTAAAGAACTTGAAAAAACAATACTTCATTTTATATGGAATCAGAAAAAAACCCGAATAGCCAAGACATTACTCAAAAATAAAAATAAAGTAGGAGGAATCACACTGCCAGACCTCAGACTATACTACAAATTGATAGTGATCAAAATAGTATGGTATTGGCACAAAAACAGAGAAGTAGATGTCTGGAACAGAATAGAGAACCAAGAGATGAACCCAGCTACTTACCGTTATTTAATCTTTGACAAACCAATTAAAAACATTCAATGGGGAAAAGATTCCCTATTTAACAAATGGTGCTGGGTGAACTGCCTGGCAACCTGTAAAAGACTGACACTGGACCCACACATTTCACCATTAACTAAGATAGACTCTCACTGGATTAAAGATTTAAGCTTAAGACATGAAACTATAAAAATACTAGAGGAGAGTGCAGGAAAAACCCTTGAAGAAATCAGTCTGGGCGAGTATTTTATGAGGAGGACCCCCCTAGGCAATTGAAGCAGCTTCAAAAATACACTACTGGGACTTGATCAAACTAAAAAGTTTCTGCACAGCCAAGAACACAGTAAGTAAAGCAAGCAAACAGCCCTCAGAATGGGAGAAGATATTTTCAGGTTATATCTCTGACAAAGGT
>CAUYPK010022360.1:0-13528 GCA_963574355.1 Loris lydekkerianus
TCCTCAGAAGCAGCATAACAAAATCCAAACTTGGCAAAGAGCCACAGTATACAAAATAATGATAAGAGGCAAAGAGCCACATTCATTTTGGCCGGGAGCCGCATGCGGCTCGAGAGCCGCGTGTTCGCCACCCCTGATCTAAACACTGCCAAAGGAGTGTTGAAATCTCTGACTATTATGGAGCTGGAGGAAATCAAGTTGCTCATGTCTGTTAGAGTTTCTCTTATAAATTGAGGCACATATGGTTGGGTGCATAAATATTAATAATTGAAATCTCATCATATTGAGTATTACCTTTAACAAATATGAAGTGACCATTCTTATCCTTGCATTTTTTTTTCCCAGATCTGTTCTGTGGTGGTTGCCACCTGAGAAGATGCTTGGCCTCCTCTGGTTGCCCAGAGAGACAGGGGGTGTGACTTTGGAATATCTGGGGGAGAGCCCTATTGTTGCCAAAAACAGCTGCTGTTCTGTGCCTTGGGGCACTGCCACTCTGTTGTGGTTCCCTCTCAGCTGACCGTCCTCTCCTCACCCCCGTGCTGCAGAATCAGCACTGACCAGCTGCAGTCCAGGCCCTGTCCACATCCTTTGAGAAATCACCCAAGAATCTGGACTCCTGGGGGACAGGCCTCCAGACCTCAAAGTGAGAGCGGAGGGGAGTGCTATGAGCTCAGAGTTGCAGGCAGAGAACATATATAGTTTTATACAGTTTTATGCCTGACAGGAGAGCACCATGGCACCCTAGTAGGGGAGATAGGTCCAGTTTTTAGAGGGTCTCTCCAGTGGGGTATAGTGGGAGGACTTTTGAACTCTGCTTGTTTGTTTGTGAGGCACTCCGAGCCGTTCTCATGGGGGAGGGGATTTCTGTCTGCATGGTGATGGATTTTGTACCTTTTGTTTGTATCCTTGGGGTCGCAGCTCGCCTCAGTGGGGTTGATATGCATTCTTCAACCTTCTCTCTTGGTACAGCTCTAATCCACCAGGTTACTTGCTCAATTTCTATCCTTTAACTCTCCTTCTGGACAGGAGCCTCTGTCTATATTTATGCATCTTTATATTTAAATTTTATCTTGTAAACCATGTATAGGTGGGTTCTGCCTTGTTATCCAGACTATTTTACATTGACTCTAATTATTGGTGTTTGGGTTTAAGTCTGTCCCCTGCTATTTGTCCCCTCTGGTCTTTCTTCTCCCAAGTTCTTATTTCCTATCTTCTTTTGAGCGAATCGACTATTTTTAAATTGTTCACTTTATTTCCTTTATGGGTTTTTTTTTTTTTTTTAACCATAATTCTTTGTGTTATTTTTTTAGTGGTTGCTCTAGGATTTGGAATATACATCTTTAGGTTCTTATAGCTTACAATAAAATACTATGTTACTTCTACAATGCCAGGATCTTACAACTGCAACTTTCATTTATCACCTTCCCCACAAAGGGCATATCCCTGCCAGGCTGATAGTGGGTGTGTGTTTGGAGTGGAGAGGTTGAGTCAATGTTATGTGTAGTTGCCCAGGGTCTGGGATCACTTGTAACTTTAGTCAGACTTAGGTCACCACTGGCTTCCAAGATCATTAAGACATAATGAGGACTTTCCTTTCAGCAAGTCTCTGAATCTAAACACCAATGAGACTCTATGGGTTCCTTTATGCTTTGTGGCCAAATAGTCAGCTATTCAAATTGCAAGTGGTTTTATTCTGTTTTATAACCTGGCTGCAAGTTTGGGGGGCTACTGAAGATTTCTCTTTGCAGATAAGTCTCTTCTCTCCTTTTATCTTATCCCAGCCCTCCAAGGGCTGCTGTGCCACAATGGGAAAAGGACTAGCGTGTCTTGAAGAGATCTTTAGCTCTCCTGGTCTACCTCAGTCTGCTGCAGACATTGCCTTGGATTTGGTGAAGGCTCTGGGTGCTTGGGAGAGGTTTATCACCACTTGCCTGTCCTGCTTCTCCACAGGGATAATCTCTGCCAGCTCCCCCACCTGTCCCCAGACTTCTGTGTGCTGCCCACATGCATCTAGTGGAGGAAGGCTGTGGATGGAGGTGGCAGGCAGGTGTAGATTTTCTCTTATTGTACTCATGCCACCTGAAAGAAAGACTCGAACCCCACTTCGTATAAATCAGATGGTGGTTTATTATACCTGTGCAGGGAACCACAGTGATTTATTGTATCTGCACAGGTGGGTTGCTGCTCAAAGGGCCAATGGCCCTGAGGAGAAAAGCAGGCTGCCTTTTATACCTTTTTTTATTGCTATGTGGCAAGCAAGCGAACAAACACAGAAGCAGAATGTGGCCAGTTAGCCCAGGGGCAGGGTTACAGAGTTGGCTCAGGGGGGCTACAGCATGGCAGTTGGCATGAGGGCGGGGTTACAGTGAGTCAGGGGGTTATATCATGGCAGCTGGCATGGGGACAAACTTGGCTAAGCTTTTCACCATTGTTTAGCCATTGCTAGGGGGGTTGGGTAAGTTCAGGGGGGTTACAGAACCTGGGAAACTCTGCTTGAGTGAGTTTTTACTGTTGTTTGGCAAGGGAGCCAGGGAACTCAGAGAGAACTTCCTTGTAACCTATTCTCAGAATTAAACTAATAAGGGGGGTTTGAGACTGATGGGGACTCAGGCTGAAACAGTTAGGGGCCTTTAGGGGTCTTCTTGCCGGGTTGGTTCTACACTCTGTGGCTGGGACCCTGGGATGCTGCTCTCTCTGCAGCTCCCATGCAACTGCTCCAGGTTTTTTTTTTTTTTTTTTTTTTTGTGGTTTTTAGCGGAGGCTGGGTTTGAACCCACCACCTCCAGCATATGGGACTGGCGCCCTATCCCTTTGAGCCACAGGCGCCACCCTGCTCCAGGTTTGTTAATAGTCCAGCTGACGTCTTCTTACTCCTGTCTGTAGCCCCTTCCCACTGATGCTGTCTGCATGTTTGTGTCCCTCAAATTCATGTGTTGAAACCTTAACCCTAAAGGGATGAGCATGAAAGGTGAGATTTTGGGAGGGGATTAGGTAATAGAGTAGAGCCTATGCCTGCGATAGTATCCTTATAAAATACGCCTGAGGGAGTTGGTTAGCCCCTTTTTACCCTTCCACCCTGTGAGGACACAGAGGTGCCATCTGCCAGGAGCAAACCCTCACCAGACAACAGATCTGCTGGTGCCTTGCTCTTGGACTTCCCAGCCACTAGAACTGTGACCAATACATTTCTGTACACACATTACCCAGTCTAAGGAATGTTGTGAGAGTAACCCAACTGGACAAAGAAAGGTCCCAATCCCCAGGGGTGAAAACAAACTAGGAAAGATTTAGAGCTTTTGAAAATTTAGTTCATTTAGATTTCTTTTCAATCTCAGCTCTAAGATGAGGCTAACAAACTGTCACCTGATAGCTTTCCTGTCTTTTTCTTAGGAGAAGAGCAACCATCCTTTGCTTTTTACTACATCATAACTATTATAGACGTAAAACTCCCTCAAATAATTTTTTATTTTTTGTATTTAACCAGTTTTTCTTTTATGATAGTTTCTAACATCTTTTCTCTATCTCCAGAACTCTGAAATTTCCAAATCTTGATAGGGAGGGTTCTGTTGTTATTTATTGTACTGGGTACTAGAGAACTCCTTTTATAAGTGCTATGAAATACTCTTGTATTATTGCCTTGATAATTTTATCCCCTCCCTTTTTGCTATTCTTTTTTTCCAGAACAAATATTATTTGGATATTGGGCTTTCTTTCTTGATCCTCCAGGTCTCTCAGCTTTTCTCTCCTATGCCTATATCTTTTTATTTTTATTCTACTTTATTGGGAGGCTTTTTTCTTTTCAACTTTATCTTCCAAATGTTTGGATTTAATTTTTTGCTTCAATATATATGCATATTAAAATATATATGTATGTATAATTTCCAAGTGCTCTTTTGGGAAGTTCTCCATTTCTATTCCTTTATTTAAAAACACACTTTTTTTCTTGTTTAATGGATACAAATTCTCTTTGAGAATATGAATTAGAGTCATTTTCAAGTTTTCTTTTGCTTCTCATACATACATTGTCTATTTCTTCTGAATTCCTTTTTGCAGTGTTTGGTTGTTGGTTTTGGTTCTCTATCTTTCATGTTAGCTTCCTCAAATGTCTGATGGTCCTTGGTTGTGCATTTATAGTTAAAAGTGAGGTGATAAAAAGCTGAACAAAGCCTTGGGTCTTTTAACTGGCTTTGCTGATTTGTGGGCTACACTTAAAGGTGATTAGGTGGGACCCCAGTGCCAGCATTGCTATGTCTTTTTAATTGAAAGTTCTATTTCTCTGGAGAACTTTCTGGGAGTCAAGTAGAAGGCAATTGTGGGTCTTCTTGTTCAGGATTCACTTGATACCCTTGACTTCAACAGGGAACACCGTGCTTGCCTTCATTTGTCCTTCACAGAAACTTCTGTTTTGGTTTCTCTGGAGAATAGACCCAGTGGGAGAACTGCCTGGCTATTTAGGGTAAAGGCAGGACTCTGGGCATCTAACTGCTCTTCCTGGAGGTTTTGAATCAGTCCTAATATACAGCCCTGTGCCTTACTGCTTGAGGACCAACTGGGGCTTCTGGTTGCCAAGCCTTGTGTTTATTGGCTCCTTCCCCAGCCCCCAAGAGATTTAGGTTTCTGCTTTCTTCATCCTTTCACTTTCTTCTCTTATTCACTTTCACCTTCTTCATCATTTTTTATTGAATGCCTGCAAAAATAAACGTAGCAGTGGATGATAGAGGGAAGAAAGGGGGGCTTTGAAAGGTTTTACAAAGGAGTTGGGCTTTTGACTGGGTTTTGAAGAATCAGTTGGATTTTGACTCCTGGAAGATTAGCTGGAATATTAGAATGTAGAGAAGGAAATTCTAGGTCAAAGGGACCACATGAGAAAAGGGGAGTGCTGTAATTTAAGTCAGATGGTTTTGTCACTCTAAGTCAGTTACCAACTTTACCAACTGCTTTTCATAGACAAAAATTTGGACATCTCTGGCCCTCTGTTTCTATTTTCCTATACTTTGGTCTTTTTCCATTTTGATCTTTTCTAATACCTTGATTGTCAGTTTAGTGGGGCTTAGTGGTGATGCAACAATAAATGCACTTGTTTAACCCAGGGTTCCTCAACCTTGACATGATTATGGGCTGATAGGTCTTTGTCAGGGGGAAAGAGCTGTCCTGTGTATTAAAAAGTGTTTAGCAGTTTTCAGGTCTCTACCACCTAGATGCCAGTAGCTCCCACCTGCAGTGTAACACCAAAAATTTCCCTAAACATTGTGAAATGTCCTTCGAAGGCAAAAATCATTAGAACTTTAGAACCAGTGGTTTAATTCATCATTTTTTATTGAATGTCTAGAAAAATAGATTCATCAGTGAATGACGGGAAGAGAGGAGAAAAAGGGGCTTTGACAGGTTGATAAAGTAATTGGCATTTTGACTTGGTCTTGAGGAATGAGTTTGGTTTTGACTGGTGGAAGATTGGCTAGAGGATTAGAATGTGGGTGTTATGGTTTGTTTGGCTTCAGCAGGTCTCATGTTGAAATGTAATCCCCAATATTGGGAATGGGGGCTACCTAAGAGGAGGTGTTGGAGCTATGGGGCACATCCCCCAGGGGTGGCTTGGTGCCATTCTCTCAGGTTGAGTGAGTTCTCATTCTTAGTTCCCACAAGAACTTGTTAAAAAGAGCCTCATACCTTCTCCTCCTCTCTTATTTCTGGTCTTGCTGTGTGATCTCTGCATGTGTCAGCTTTCCTTCCTCTTCCACCATGAGGGGAAGCAGCCTGCAGAACTGCAGGTGAAATAAAGATTAATTCCTAATCTTTTCTCAGTAACTTACCCAGCCTCTGGTATTCCTTTAAAGGACACAAACAGACTAAGATAGTAGGGAAGAAGATTGGGGTCAAAGAAACCACATTAGCGAATGGCAGTGAAAGGGTTTGGATTAAATGGTTTTCTATAATGTCAGTGGAGAGTGCCTGGTGTAGGGACAAGGCTGCATAGGTAGGAGGCAGATAAGGGAGGCCTTGAGTGCAAAGATATGGAACCTAGGTGCTATCCAGCGGGGACATGATCACGTCTTTGGTTTTGAGTGACGACTCTTAACTTTAGAAAGGGACCTGGCTGCTGGGATACCAGTCAGGTGTCTATGGCAGTAGTCAGGGATAATGAGGCCTGACTGGGGCCCTGGGACCATCTTTATTGCTGCCATCCTTAGCTAAGGGACTGACGAAGAGCCATCAGATGAACAGTGGTTCATGAAGCTTTCTGACATATATGTTTGCATATATGTCTCAATGCAAGGAAAGTACCTCACCGGTGGGAATTTCAGGGGGTGGATACCCTTACAACCACACCCATGAAACAACAGCCTGCTTTACTGGTGTATTCTCAGCCCAGGGTCCAATTATAGCAATTGCCCATAACAAATGGCATTGATGCTTGAGGTTAAAAAGGGAACTAATACTTCCTAATGAGGACCGTTTGAATTTGCATTTGAAGGTGAGGTGGTCTGCAGAGAAGCTGAAATGCTCTCAGGGAGAACATCGCTGCTGCTACCTCTGACTCCTCAGTTCCTAATCTTAGTAAGAGAAACAAAACTACCCAATTGGGCTTTCTGACAGCTACTGGTCTTTCTTTCAGAAAAAAAAGTAATCGTAGAAACTATCTTTCAATCATTTTGCTTTACAAGTAATGAATTCATTGAAAGCGGAGAAGGACCCGAAAGGAGGAAGAGATAAAGGTAGAGGTTGCTTAGAGATCTTGGGATTTGGGGGATTAAAGAGAGACTATTTATAAATAGAGACTTCCTAGAAGTAAAAATCACAAATGAACAACTGAAACTGTGGTTGTCCACCCCAGAGGACAGGTGAGACACCCCCACCGCAGTGCTACAACTTTCCCCTCCCCACTTTCAATTTCATGCTCCGTATTAGTGAAATGATAGGGAAGTTTGGTAGAACCTGAATACTTCCTGATTTGAGAAAAATAAGAAAAAAGTACAGAGAGGAGATATGGTTTTGAGAGCAAAGGGAAATTGACTAAATGTGAAATCTTTGCTGACTGTATTAACTTGGGAGTGTCCATTCTGAATCTCGTTGTGCTGAAAGTTCTTAGTAATACAAGGCACAGAGGTTCTCACACCTGGCAATTCAGTGAATCAGGCATGGTTTGTGTGTCTCCGTGGGACATCTTCATCTTGAATTTTATTTGGCTGGCTTCCCATGGGAAGGTGTGTGTTTCACAACAGACTGCTGCTGGGTTAGAAAGTTTGTCAATATAAAAAATATTGATAATGAAGTTTGAAGATTCTGGAGATATAGATAATGCTAGCAGTGACTTGCTGCTTGGAATGACAAAATTTTACCAGCTAGTAGATAATATGTCTTCATTTAGTTTCGTATTATTTCCTATGAATTAAACAGGATAAGACCAGATATATTTAACAAATGATTCTCAATCCAAGCCTGTTCTCTTTCCATATAAAATAACCAATGCAAGGGCCAGGCACGGTGGCTCCCGCCTGTAATCCTAGCACTCTGGGAGGCTGAGGCAGGTGAATTACCTGAGCTCACATGTTCAAGACCAGTCTGAGCCAGAATGAGACCTCATCTCTAAACATAATAGCTGGGCATTGTGTCAGGTGCCTGTAGTCCCAACTACTTGGGAGGCTGAGACAAGAGGATTGCTTGAGCCTAAGAGTTTGAGGTTGCTGTGAGCTATGATCCCACCTACTCTACTGAGGGTGACAAAGTGAGACTGTCTGTATATAAATAAATGAATAAATAAATAAATAAAATAAAATATCCAGTACAAGCTGGAACATATTCTTTTAGCAAAGTATCTCAAGAATGGAAGAAAAAGTATCCAATGTACTCATCCCTAGTAGGAAAGTAATTTATAGCTTTCATATGAAAGCTATAACCCAATTATAGCCTAAGAATATGGGGAAAGGGGAAGGGGAGGGTGATTGGTGGGATTACACCTATGGTGCATCTTATAAGGGTACATGTGAAACTTACTAAATGTAGAATATAAATGTCTTAACACAACAACTAAGAAAATGCCAGGAAGGCTATGTTAACCAGTTTGGTGAAAATATTTCAAATTGTATATAAAACCAGCGCATGATGCCCCATGATTGCATTAATGTACACAGCTATGATTTAATAAATAAAAAAAAATCTAGTGCAATTATAAGAAAACAAGTAGTCTTATACTACTATAGTTTTTCACCCTAGTTTGCAAAGTTCATCTTTGCTTTCAACTTGCAAGAGGTGTTATTTTAGTGCACTATGCCATATTAATGGTACAGTGCTCAGCTGGTGGTAGTTGGGTGGAGGTGTTTGATAGAGTACACCTGTAACTAGCCCAATGTGAATTGATTTTTGATATTATAGGGGATTATGCCTATTGACATGTCTGTTTGCATTAATATTTTGCCTAATGACAAGGATGCTTCTTTCTGAAAGCTATTAATCAAAAAGCAAATCTTATGTGAATTAGACTTAGGCAGAACAGAACACATTTTGGCAAACTTTGTCATGATCAAGAACTGCTATTTTAATGTTCTCTCAGTCCCCCAGAAAGAGGGCAGTCAGTGATTGAATAAATAAGGTATAGGACAAAATTCCAAATATCTGCCTGGTCTCAATCTATGATTTGCTAATCATTGCTAGACTTTAGCTGGGTCAAGGACAGTGACTTTGATTGATACATCCAGGGGAGTAATGTTACCAGATGGCCAATTTCTTCTTTTGTTTTTTAAAAATTCTCTAAATGTTAATCATTCACTAAAATCAGTAAGCCTCTTGAACCATTTTCCTGTTCTTATGATACAGTGAGATGCGTGATGGGAACCAGATCTTAATCTCTTACAGCCTGAAAAACTGCAGTGTGAAGGGTGGGAAGTACTTAATGCCAATTTGATGGAGCCTGTGATTTGTTTTCAGTCCAGACGGGTTGGGTAGGGGCTCCTTTGTGGAACTGTTTGGAAGTCCCGGGTACCAACAATAATGACAGTGAACATTCACATAGTGCTCATCACGTGCCAGGCACTCTTCTAAGGCAAATGGCCCCATGCCATGATGTCCCCATTTTATTATGAGAAGACTGAGGCTCAGGATTATTAAATACATTGGCTGCCAATATATATTAGAGCCAGATTTAAACCCAGGTTGTCTGATGCCAAAGTCCATGCTCCTAACTTTGTGATTACCTTTGAGATGATTTATTCAAAGGAAGAGAGGAATGTGGTCAACCAAAGGCACAAATGTCAACTGGACTTGTAGAATATGGAATCCCAGGGATTCCCAGAAATAAGTGGGTGAAGGAGAGACAGTGCTGAGACACCTTGTTTCAGCAAGGTGGTGACTCAGACTATTTTGGGGTCATTAAATATTGGAGAGGTTGAGGATATCCCGGTTACATGGTTTTTTTAATCTAAAATCTGAATTTGACCACCTATTTTTAAGCTGTGACTGCAGGGACTGATGGTGATAGACATAGGGAAAGGGTATGACTTATTGCTCAATTTATTCACTTATTCAAAAAATATTTATGGACAGCCTACTATTCTATCTGCACCAGACAAACATACAAAGCAGAGGACACTGCAACATTCCACCGAGGGGACAGGCTTCCCTGACCTTCAAGGCTGGAAACTCCAGCTTCATGTCGCCTCTTGGTAAGTCCCAGTAACTCAGGTGTGGCCTGCCTGTTCCTCGCCTCTCTGTTGGGACTGGTATTCCAGGGAGCACTGTCAGACGTTCTAGGTTTGGCCCCCAGCAGTGCATGTGGTGGTCTCTGGCAGAGCTGGGCAGAGCTGGGCAAAGCTTGAGGCCTTCCTTCTCCCAGGACGCCCCTGGTCTCATGTCCTGACCTGCACCTGAGATGGGCTGTGGCTCATCTTTATTCAACAACAGTATCTCACCAGATAAAGAGTTGATTATCCCTTATTTACCCACATGGTATAAACCTTCATATGTCTGACCCCAGAAATATTAATCGGTTTGAGTATGTGACCCCACCTGGCATGGAAGCACATTTCCTGTGCCCACTGCATTACTGTGATGGCTGCTCCTAACGGGCCTGTCCAGCTCCACGGTCCCTCCTTCATCTTGCTCTGTGCCTTGGGATACAAGCTGCGAGGGCTTCTCTTGCCTTTCAGCTCTGGTTGGGATCAGAGGGCAGGAGGACAGGGGCGTATTTGTCCCCTCACCTGCCCTGCTGCTGGGTTGAGAGGTAGCAAGTCTCAGTGGCTCCAGGAATGATGGCTCTTCTCAGACAGCCTCTCCTGGAAGGAGAGTGGCAGTCTTGTCTGGATGCCTGTAACCAGTCCCTCCCTCATCCCTTCAGGCTTATGAGTTGTGCTGAAATATTTAAAACGTGAGATTACAATTATGGGGTATAATGTATCATTTCAGAACTACCTAGGTTGTTGCAAATGGTGCAATAAGAGGAATTATAGCTTGAGATGTAGAGATGGTACTTCAGGTGCTTGGAAGAAAGGAAGGGGAGAGCCAATTAAGTGCAAAGAAGGATCATTTATTGAACATCTATTATGAGCCAAATCCATTTGCATATATCATCTTGTGTTATTCAACCAACAGTCTGTGAGATCTGTTATTCTTATAGAGATTATGGACATGATTGTGATTATACAGCAAGTAAGGATGCTAGCTGAATGGTAGAGACTGGAGGGGGCGAAAATTGGTGTTTCTGCCCTAGGTGCCTCCTAGGACCTCCCTGGAACTGTTGAAGTAGGAGAAAAAGTTGTAGGAAAGGGGAGACTGGGATGTCGCACACAATGGTGGACTCCAGATGTCAGGCCATTTCTATTTTGGCAGAAGGTGAGACAGTGAGAAGGGCCCAGGGTACCAGTATCGGGGGGGAGATTACCTCTGGAGGTGTGGGACAGTGCAACAGTTGGAAAGTATGGGATGCTAATCTCAAACACATCTATGTAAAGCTTTTTTCAAGGCTTGCTCTGCTTATGCTGAATTGTATTAAAAAAAATAAGAGGTAAGGCTTTCTGATCCTTTTGTTTAATGGAAACCATGAATGTGACTAGCTCAAAGAGACCACCAGCCAGCCCTCTTGATGCCTGTGAATGCTGTGCACACTTGATTTTATGGTGGTGTCATACCAACAGGATGCTTTAATTGGGACACCATCATCCTCTAGCATCCAGGGTTGAAGAGTAGTCTCATGTTCTGAAGAAGGAGTTACAAGTGCTTCCTCCCTTGCAGGTTCAGACTGTTCCTGTGATAGCCCCTAGCACTGTAACTACACAGTAGCTTGGTGTTGGAATAAGGCAGAACTGGGTTCAAATTCTAGCTCAGCTATGATCTAAGTTAGGGTACAGGTTGCCTGTATAAAAGGAACCTGAATAACAGAGGTTTGAACAACATAGAAGGCTATTTTTTTTTCTTATGGAACAGTCCGAGATACGTGCTCCAGGACTAGGGTAGCTGCTTTACCCGGTGCAGCTGTCCAGGAGTCAGGATCCTCAATCTCAAGGTTGCACCATTCACAAGCTGATGCCTTCCCATGTCAGGTCCAAGATGTCCCATTGCTTTCTCAACATTCCAAGAAGGAACGTGGTGGTGGTGGGGGGAGCACTTCCCCCTTGTTTTAAAGGCAAGCCCAGGAAGTCCCCTGTATGTGTCATTACTCCTCATAGCCCCTCCGTCAGGTCTTAGTCTCCAGTTTGTAGCTGGCTGGCTGCAGGGAAAGCTGAGAAGTAGAGTCTTTAACAGGCCTTGTGCCCTGTCCAAAAGTAGAGGTTCTAGCATTCTGGGATAAGCTGTGTGACTTTGGGCTTGTTAATTAACTTCTGTGTCTCCATTTCTGCATTTGCAACATGGGAGTAATGCAAGTCTACCTCACAGAGTTGTTGTGATGCACCAGCAGTGAGCACTCAGCAGAGACGGCTGAGATTATTACCAATTTATTGAAGCTGGGAGCAGCGAGGCATCGCTACCCAGCATCCGAGGACCTTGAACCTGCCACTCTCTTTCCATGCAGGCTCATGTTTGAGTCCCATATAGGCCTTTCTGGCTAGAATTTAGTGACCCACATTTTACTGACCAACAACAAAAGCAAAAGGGACATCCCACATTGTTCCTAGGAGAAAAGGAGTTGACAGTGACTCTGGTTTCTCTCCCTAGGCACCAACTCCTGGGGGACAGAGGTGGCCCATGAAGATGAGGAGGAGAGTTTGGCTCTATCCCGTGCTGCCCAGTCACGCCCAAGGCTCCCCTTTCATCTCTAAATCCCCGCCCTCCAGTGTCAAGGTAGGGGGTGCCTCGGCTCCCCTGGGTTCTCTTGCTTCCACTCCCCACAGCCTGGCCCTTCTAGTGTCCACCCCAGGGACCAGTGACAATTAGACTGAAGTTAGCAAAGGATGATTATTAAAAAATAGTTTTTATAATTGCCCTATTTGCCTCTTACTGGTTTTGTTTCCAGAGGTTGGGTAATAATGCAGGCGCTAAATCAGGTAAGAGGGAGAAGTTTCTTCCTTCCAGAAGCACAGCTCCCAACTGTGTTACAGAATGCATTTGCACTGTACTGTGGCCAATTCATTTTAAAAGATCCTATAAAACACATTACCTGAGACCCTGGGGGTAGGGGTGGTAATTTGTGCTGCAGCTTATGATAAATATCGGCTCTTCCATAGCTGTGGCTGAAAGGTATTCATTCCTTTGTTCAGCTGGCCACAGATTTCCTGAACCTCCTTGGTTCCAGGTCAGCATTCGTCTGTTGAAGGCCGACTGTATGCCAAGCACTTTTGTAGACCTTAGCTTTCCCACCTTCCAAGCGTGGCATTATCTGCCTGGTTCCTAGATGTACAGTCTGACACCCAGCATGGTCTAACCCCGGAGTTCTGTGGCGATTCTCACTGTGCTGCCAAACACTGTTTCCTCACTCTGATTCCTCCTCATGGAAAGAATTATCTCCTTAACTTCATCACTGCATCTGGCAGCAAAAGCAGAGAGAGCCCATGGCAGTTGGAAACATGCATATATTTTAAATCAACAGGGGTTCAATGTTCTTTTGGGCCATAAATCATCAAAGAATTCCTCAGCTGTAAGAGGTGCATTATTAACACAGAAAGATGCTAATAAAAGCTGTTATACAACAATTGCTTTTCTTTCTTCCTTTTAACCTTTCCTATTTTGGTCCCTTTCTCCCTCCATTCCTTTTTCTTCCTTCCCTCCCTTGCTCTTTCTTTGCCTTCCTTCTTTCTTGGGTCTCCGTAAATCACTGTGATTGTAGTGAACAGCCTACAGCAGGTGTCCTCAAACTGCGGCTCGAGGGCCACATGAAGCGGTGTGAATTGCATTTGTTCCCGATTTGCTTCAAAATAAGATATGTTGTAACTGGTAGGGGAAAGGGGGAAAGGGAGAAGAGGGAGGGGGGAGGGGAGTTGAGGGAGGGGTATTGGTGGAATCACACCTACGGGGCATCTCACAAGGGCAAGGGTGAAACTCAGCAAATGTGAAATGTAAATGTCATGCCACGGTGACTGGGAAAATGCCAGGAAGGCTATGTTGA
>CAUYPK010022362.1:0-17078 GCA_963574355.1 Loris lydekkerianus
GAGGTAGGGGTACTGGTGGAATTACACCTGAGGGGCATCTAACAAGGGTATATGTGAAACTTCATAAATGTGGAATGTAAATGTCTTGGCACAGTAACTGGAAAATGCCAGGAAGGCTATGTTAGCTATTGTGATGGAAATGTGTCAAATTGTCTGTGAAGCTAGTTTATGATGCCCCATAATCATATCAATGTATGCAGCTATGATTTAATAAATAAAAAAAAAAAGGTCCAAATCATTTGTCTCAGTCAGCACCTGTCTCAGGTATTAGAGCTTATATTGTCTCTGGCAACTGGATTGCAGAGGTCTGGTGACTACTCTTATATGGCTTGGTCTAGTGCTCTGTGGAGTCAGGATGACCCACCCAGCAAATAGATCAGTCTGGGAATGTTGATGCCTCCTTCCCCACCTTGCACTTCTGAAACACCTAGTCACTGATAGTCCTGCAGGGCTTTGACCCAGTTGCCTGTAGTGAATAGATACTCCAGTGGTTTGCACCTGCCTGAATCACAAGGAAATCTATTTCTGCTCAGCCAGGCTGCTGCACTCTGCCTCTATCTAGCAGGGAGAGGTTAGGCCTGACAACCTCAGGCACTTGATGGAGGCTGGTGGGTGTTCACTCATTTCCAGCCCCACCCCTGATTAATGTTACTGACAGAACAGAACAGAACAACTTTGCAGGAATTTGTTTCTGTCCCTGCTAAATTCCCCTGCAGAAGAGAAGGTGTTTTGAGTTCCCAGAGCCTGTTGCTTAGGCCCTTTGCTTAGGCCCAGGATTGTATTCGGTTACCTCTCAGTTCTAGCCTCCTGTCTCCCTTTGTCAATAGTCTGATGATCCCCTGAGGGCCAGGTGCTTCTTAGGCTCGGTAAAGAGGTCCTCTGGGTCAGCCCCTCCCTCGGAACTTTCCAGCTCTGTGTGTGCATTTCTAGTCCCTGCCCTCCACCTAGGACAGTACTGCCTCAGGCAAAGCCTTTACTCACGGGGCCTGCATTTCTATTCCAGATCTTTTCTGTGGTGGTTGCCACATGAGTAGATGCCCAGCCTCCTCTGGTTGCCCAGGGAGATGGGGGTGTGGCTTCAGAATATTCGGGAGTCAGCCCTATAAAGCCAAAGACGGCTGCTGCTTTGTGCCTAGGGGCACTGCTACTCTGGTGTGGTTCCCTCACAGCAGATTGTCCTCTCCTCACTCCCGTGTCCCAGAAACAGCACTGACCAGCTGCAGTCTAAGCACTGTCCACACCCCTCAAGAGATCACCCAAGAATCTGGACTCCTGGGGGACAGGCCTCCAGACCTCAGAGTGAAAGTGGAGGGAAGTGTTGGAAACTCAGAGTTGCAGGTAGAAAATATATACAGTTTTATACAGTTTTATGCCTGGCAAGATAATACTGTGGCACGCTAGTAGGAGAGGTAGGTCCAGTTTTTAGAGGGTCTCTCTCATGGAGTGTAGTGGGAGGACCTTTGAACTCTGCTCGTTTGTTTGTGGGTCACTCTGGGTCGTTCTCATGGGGGAGGGGACTCCTGTTTGCTTGGTGATGGATTTTATACCTTTTGTTTATATCCTTGGGGTCGCAGCTCATCTCAGTGGGGTTGATGTGCATTCTTCAACCTTCTCTCTTGGTGCAGCTCAAATCCACCAGGTTAATTGCTAAATTTCTGTCTTTTAACTCTACTTCTGGATGGGAGCCTCTGTGGAAAGCTGGCTTCAGTCAGCCATCTTGTCTCTGCCCCCTGGTTCCTTTTGCAATATTCTTAAGGATTTTTTGAATTTCTGAGGAGTCTGCTGTTATTTCATCTTTACTACTTTAGATTGATGAAATTAGAGATTTTACTCTTTTTTTCCTGGTTAGATTAGCCAAAGGTTTATCTATTTTATTGACCTTTTCAAAAAACCAACTTTTTGATTTATTAATCTGTTGTATAATTCTTTTGTTTCAATTTCATTTAATTGAGCTCTAATTTGGTTATTTCTTTTCTTCTGCTAAGTCTGGGGATGTTCTTTCTTCTTCAGTTGCTTGAGATGTCCCATTAAGTTGTTAACTTTCTCTCTTTTGGTTTTTTTTTGAGGAAGGCTTGCAGTGCTATAAATTTCCCTCTTAGGACTGCCTTTGAAGTATCCCAGAAGTTCTGATAATTCATGTCTTCATTGTTGTTTTAGTCCAAAAATTTGGTAATTTCCTTCTTAATCTCATCTATGACCCATCTATCCTTCAGCATAAGGTTATTTAGTGCATGTTTTTGTAGAGTATGAAGATTTCTGGTGTTATTGAGTTCAACTTTTATTCCATGATGGTCGGAGAAAATGCAGGGAATAATTTCTGTTTTTTTTAATTTGTGGAGTTTGGACTTGTGACCTAGGATGTGATTGATTTTGGCATATGTTTTGTGGACTGATGAGAAGAATGTGTATTCAGTTTTGTTTGGATGAAATGTTCTGTAGATTTCTGTTAAATCCAGATGTTGAATGAATACGTTTAAATCTAAAATTTCTTTGCTTAGCTTTTCTTTGGAGGATCTATCCAACACTGCTAAAGGGGTGTTCAAATCTCCAACTACTATGGAACTGGAGGAAATCAATTTGCTCAAGTCTGTTAGAATTTCTCTTATAAATTGAGGTGCATAAATATTAATAATCGAATTTTCATCATATTGAGTATTACCTTTGACAAATATGAAGTTTCCTTCCTTATCTTTCCTCATTTCTGTTGGTTTAAAGCCTATTAAATATGTGAATAGGATTGCAACACCTGCTTTTTTCTGCTTTCCATTTGCCTGGAATATAGATGACCATCCCATCAGGTTGAGTCTGTATTTATCTTTTAAGGTAGGATGAGATTCTTGTATGTAGCAGGTATCTGGCCTGAGTTCTTGTATTCAGCCAGCCAACCTGTGCCTCTTTAGAGGACTATTTAAGCAATTCACATGTATTGAGAATATTGATAAGCCTTTCAAAAGTTTGCTGGACATTCTTAATCCTATGGCAACTGTGGAAGTTGGAATTTGATCAAAAGTTTCTGGGTGAGTTTACTTTTGTGGTGGAGGATTACATTGGTCATTATGGAGAATAGGTCTGAGAATATCCTGGAGCACTGGCTTAGTTTTGGCAAATTTCTTCAACATGTGAATGTCATTATAGTATTTAATTTCTCCATCATAAATGAAACTCAGTTTAGCAAGATACAGGATCCTTTGTTGAAAGTTATTTTGTTTTATGAGATTAAAAGTCAATGACCATCCTCTTCTAGCTTGACAGCAGAGAGATCTGCAGTTATTCTAATATTCTTCCCCTTATAGGTTATGGTTTTCCTGCTTTCAGAATTTTCTGGCTGCTTTCAGAATTTTCTCCTTCATGTTAACTTTGGTGAAATTGATTATGATTTGTCTGGGGGATATCTTATTCAGGTTGAGTCATGCTGGAGTTCTGAAACTGTCTGCTATCTGAATTTCAGAATCTCTTGGCATGTCTGGAAGGTTCTCTTTCATTATCTCATCAAGAAGAGACTCTGTGCCTTGTGAAGCCACTTTGTTGCTTTTGCGGATCCCTATAAGGTGAATATTGGTTTTTTTGAATTATCCCAGAGCTCTCTGAGAAAGTGATCAGTTTTTGCCCTCCATTTCTCTTCCTCTTTGAAAGTTTGGGAGCATTCAAAAGCTTTGTGTTCAATGTCAGAAATCATTTCTTCTGCTTGTTCCATTCTGTTACTGAGGGATTCTACTGTATTTCTCAGATCTTTGAGGGCTACAACTTCTTGTCTCAATGTGTCAAAATTTGTTGAATTATTGCAATATCTTTTGGATTTCTGCTTGAAATTATAATTTGATCTTATTTGGTATCCTGATTCTGAATTCGATTTCTGACATCTCAGCCATTTCTTTATGCATGGAATCTTGTGATGTGTCTGCTTTGTTGTTCCTTGAGGGAGTTGATCTACTCTGATTATTCATGTTGCCAGAGATTTTTCATTCATTCCACCTCATTATTGTTTTTCATCATTGCCTCTGGCTGTTCTCAGAGTTGGGGAGGTGTCTCTCCAAGATTAGACCCTAGTAGGATCACTCTATTGTTGCTGCATCTTTGTAGGGAAGCTTCTGTGTAGCTTCTCTGGGAATGCCCCAGCCAGAGAGTTCTGGCTGTCAGAGCAGCTCTGGAGTGTGGCACACATGAATCCAGCAACAGGGTGGGGGATGGTGCACATGGTTCTGGGAGTACCTGGTGCCCAGTGACTTCGGTACAGAGAGCCTAGGACTCAAGCAGTCTCTGGCCAGGAGGAGGGCTCTGCACAGAGGCAGATAGGGCTCCAGAGGGAGGGCATGGATTGTGTAACTTCCAGAGTCCCTTGCCAGAAAGGCGGGGTCGGTACAGAGGCAGGGAGGCTATGGGAGGAAGGATGCCGGTTGCACAGCTCCTGGAATTTCTAGCCAGCATGGGCATGAGCCTGGTAGATGCAGGGCATGAGGCCGTGCAGTTACCGGCTGGGTCCCTGGCCACGGCGGTTGTGCAGAGGCCCAGCGGTTGCGGGAGCAGGGCCATGTGCTATTCGGCAGAGTCCCTGGTCAGGGCAGGTGCAGGTCACTGGGCTGTGCGGTTGCCAGTGGAGTTCCTGGTGGTGGGTGGGAGGTCCTGTGGGCACGGGGTGCGGGGCCATGCAGTTGCCAGTGGACCTTCTGGCCAGGGGGCATGGGGCTCAGGGCTTGCTGGTTGCAAGCCCTGGCTCGGGTGGGTGTGTGGCTGCCAAGGCACAGGGCACAGGGTCAGGGCAACAGGCATAGGGCACAGGGCCAGGCGGTTTCCAATGGAGTCCTTTGCTGGGGCAGGCGCCAGTCGCTGGGCTGTGCAGTTACCAGTGGAGTCCCTGTCTGGAGTGGGTGTGCAGAGGCCAAGGTGGGGGTTGGGGGGAGGTTCAGCACAGCCCCCAGAATCTCTTGCCAGGGGATGCTTAGTTTGGCAGACAGGGAGGGGGGCCCTGTCTCCTCCCTTAGTCTCAGCAGACATTAGACTTCTGGTTCATCAGGTAAAGGGGGAAGGGTGTACTGGGAGTTCAGAATGGCAGGGAAGACTTTAGTCCAATTTTTCTGCCTAGCAAGAGAGTATTCAGACTCCAGCAGGGTGCCTCTGAAGAAGTAGTCTCCGCTTGTCTCAACACTCACCCGTAGAGTGAGACAAGAGGTCCACAGCTCACGCTGGTCTGTAGAAAACCCCCAGGAGCAAAGAGAAAAAAAGAAAGGAGACAGAAAAAAAAAAAAAAAAAAAAAAAAACCCACAGCTTTCTTGGGGGAAGGGATGAACACTTTTCCTTTCAGATGAATTTTGCACCTCAAGGTTGGTTTCATGGAGTTGCAGCTTGTCTCAGCAGCGGTGACCTGTAGTTATCATTTCTCTTTCAGCTGGGCTCCCAGTCTTCAGCTTAATTGGGCAGTTTCTGAACGTTATCTTTCCTTTTGGATAGGAGCATCTTTCAGAAGCTGTTTCCAGTCGGCCATCTTGCCCCTCCTCAGGACTATTTTTATTACTTTTTTTGTAGTCAGTATCCCGAGCAACCACCTGATAAAAGATTTATATTTGTAAATAGGGGACAGTTATTTAAAAATGTATTAATCATCTTATTTATCATTTTGTTGTAAGAGTGTTTGTAGTAGACACTTTTAGAGATTCCCACTAAGGACGTGGAAGACAATGTATATACCCTCCCTCAACCAATGACCATAAATAATTGATCATACATGACCCAAGTTAGATCAGATTATTTCTTGAAATAATTTGTCATTACCATATGGGGAGAGAGAACATGTTTATTTGGATGCTGTGAGGCTGCTATATGAACCTGGAAGAAGAGAAACCAGTCTTAAGAGAGAGAAGAATAAATTGAATTCACCAAGAAAAAAGGAGTAGAGAGAAAGAATTAGAAGGTAAAGGAGAATAAGGAATAGAGAAGGAAAAACAAAAAGAGACATCAGTGCATATTAATTAAGGAGCCTTCATCTTAAACCAGTAATTAAAGATTATCCATTCATGTTTTGCCTTATTTATTGAACACTTATTTTTGCTACTTAATACTTTTTTTTTTTCCAGTTTTGGCTGGGGCTGTGTTTGAACCCACCACCTTCAGTTATTGGGCCAGCACCCTACTCCTTTGAGTCACAGGTGCCACCCCCTAATGATGATTTTTGTGTCAGGTACTATTAAAGATTCTGAGTATAAAGTTGTCAACATGAAACTTTAAACCTCTTTTTTGTGATTTTATTCCAGAGAATAAATAAATGATTCTTAATGAGAAAAAAAAAAAACATAATCTAGGATAATGATAAGTAATGTGAGGCATTATAGAGCAGAATAAAGAGTACATTGGTGGGGGGGTGGGGAGAGGAAAATCCCAGTGAAGAGGTGACATTTTTTAAAGCCTGTACTAGGCTAGGCTAGTACTACTAATTTTCTATTTTCTAATTCTTCCCCTAGAATTTCTAGCTCAGTAATTATGTGATCATAAGTTGTAGGTAATAGCATAATCACATGTTTTCTTTCTGTATATGAGGAAGTAATACACTTTTGACCTCCAGTATCACTTTCCTGGCAGCCCTGACACTCGACTACTGAACAGATGCCACATATTTTTGTTTTCCTTTTTATTAGAGCAGTCCCCACCCATTCCTCTTACCAATATTGTTATTTTTTAGAGTAATTAATGCTAGCTGCTACAAGACACAACCCCATAATCTCTGTGGCATGACCCAGCAAAAGAAAGCAGCACTCCTCCAAGGGGTGACCCAAGAATCCAGGAGTCTTCAATCTTCTAGCTATGACATCTGGAACATGTGGCCTTTAAGGTCACTATAGTTGAGAAAGAGGGAGCTAAAGGAGACACGCCAGTTCCTATTTGCCTTTTGTGACTCTGGTGCCACTCAAATGTCTTTTGCTTGAATTAATTCCATTTTGTGGGGCTTTTTTTGTAGCATTAGTTTTTCACTATGTGATCTGTTTTATTTCCTCTCTTAATATGTTTGGTATTTAGGAAGGTTTTGTTTTCACTTTATTTTATAATTTTTTAAAATTTCAGATTAATGTAAGAGTACATACCATTAGGTGATATTGTTTGCATTTGTTAGGTAAAGTCAAAATTGTAGTTGAGCATTTTACTGAAAGTGTGCCACATACCCCTACATTGTGCCTGTTAGGTGAGAGCTTACCAAACTCCCTTTGTAATTTCACAGTTCTAACCTAACATTGTGGGGATGTGGAGAACAAGGGGGATATTTGTTGACATTAACAATTACTTCTCTAAAGGGGTGTATGTTGAAAACAGAAGTGTGGACTTTGGTGATAGATGGACTGTTAGGATGCCAGGTGACTCCTAAGCCTTAGCCTGTGTGGTTGGGAAAATGGTTGGCAAAGCTTATTCACGTAAGTATAAGTCTGAATTTAATAGCATTCAAAGGTGTGCTTTATTATTTCTGTGGCCAAGCTGTCATTGCTTGGTAGTATTATAAGTGATTTATTAATACAATGATATGTTCTCTTTTATAGAATTCTTTTTAGTTCCTAAAGCTAAAGTATTTATTTTCTCTGAATTTGATTTTCAGCTCCAACTCCAGCTTTTAGGGCATGAAGACTTTTATGTTACCTTTGTTTATTTAATGTATCATTCAATAACACATTAAATGCTTGCTATGTACTAGGAACTAGAGGTAAAAAATAAACAAGACAAAATTCTTTATCTCAAGGAGCTTAAAGGTAAATACAAATTTAAAAATCATGGTAAGTCTAGGTTTTTGAAATTTTTATCTCATATGAAAACAGGGGAATATATCAAATGACCTTTAGATATTTCTCCCCTGTCTGTGGTTTGATGAGTCTAGAAATCTTTGGAGAATTTTCTTCCATCTAAATTTATTCCAACTGTCTGGTTTGAGCTCTAAACTGAGTAAATCTGGCTTTGATTTTGCAAAGATTGTCCCTTATGGGCTTGGTAGCAAATATAGAGCAGATGTTCATAAAATATTTTAGGATTGCATACTTTGGCTATTAAAAGCATGTTATAAAAAAGAATTTCCTTTTAGCATATCATGTATAACCAAATAAAATAACTTGATGAAGTGAAAAAATCTCCAAGATACTCATCATCTCTTGGGGTCATCTCAACCTTAGGGAAGCCACGGGTGATTGAGTTAATTAATTAAATTGTTAATTAAACCATCACAACAAGAGACATTGTTGTAGGTACTAGGACATAGCACTGAATCAAATGAGCAGAAATTCTTCTCTTAAGGAGGATGCATGAGGTGAGGTATGGTAGGCAGAGTAATGAATGGCTCCACAAATGCCTACACCTGAATCTCTAGAATCTGTGAATATGTTTACATTTGGCAAAAGGACAGTGTACATCTGATTAAGTTAAGAACCTTGAGATGGGAAGTTTAGAATTATCATATATCAATATTAATTATATTGTCAGGGTGGGCCCAATATAATTACAAGTGTCCATAGAAGATAAAGAAGAAAATTAAGAAAGAGGACAAAATATGACAATGGAAACAGAAGTCAGAGTGCTGTGATTGCTGCATTTGAAAATGGATAAGAGGCCTTAAATCAAGAAATGCTAGTTCTCTCCAGAAGCTAGTGAGGACAAGAAAAATAATTCACTTCCAGAGGCTTCAGAAGAAACAGATCCCTGTTGTTATCTTGATTTTACCCCAAGAATATCATCTGTCTTGGACTTCTGACCTCTGGAAATATAAGACAATAAATTTGTGTTGTTTTAAGAAGAGAAATTGTGGTAATTTGTTACAATAGCAATAGGAAACTAGCAGAGGAAGCTAACAAACAGCAAATAAAATACATGTAATGACATAGGATAATTAGGGAAATTTAAAGTAGGGGAAAAGGATAGGCAGTGTGTAAAGAATGGTTATGGTTTTCAGTGAGGTAGGTCAGGATAAGACTCATTGGGATAGTGAAGTTTGGCAAAGACCTGATGAGTGGGAGGGAACTATCCCAAACATTAGAAAGAATAAGCTCAGAGTTCTTGAATTAAGAGTTTTGTTGAGTATATTCAAAGAATGGGAAGTGGTTCTGTGAAGCTGAAGCTCAGAGAGATATGGCAAGAGAGGTGGGAGAGATTAGAGTGACGATGATGAGACACACTTCTAAGGCAGTGCTTCTCAACCCTAGATGCAGATCAGATGTCCTTCTTAAGAGCTATAAAGTCAGTGATGAATGTATTTTACCTCAAGACATTCTTACTGAATTTGCTTTATGTGGAGTTTGGGCCAGAGTAATTTTTTAAAGCTCACCAGGTGATTCTAACATGCATCCAGGGCTGAGAATCAGTGGTGTTAGGCCTGGCAGACTGTTATAGCAAACCAGAGCAAATCAAAACAAAACACTGGGTTCTACTGTGATTGAGATAAGAAATTGTGGAATGGTTTTCAGGGAAGGAGTGGTATTTTAACATAACTGTTTTGGCTGCTCTATTAAAAACAGATTGCATGGTATTTAAAGCAACAAGACTAGCTAATGTTAGCAAAAGAATGTAGGGTGATTAAGAAAAAGGGAAAGGACTAGAGAGTTAGTTCTGAAATGACAAAAAAAGAAGAACAAACAGTGGCAAGTGAAGTAGAAGAAAAACTAGATGACTATGGTGTCTATCATCTAAGTGAATAATGTGCTTTAAGGAGTATGAAGAATAAATGCATATCTCAACAGGATAGATTGTCTGGCAACCAGACTCTGACACTAGCAGTAGCATAGGCAATGTTTATTAGGGCAAATCAGCAGGGTTAGAATCTTGGAAGGAAGAGGAAGAAGAGAACAGAAAGAGAGGTGTAATTGCAATGCTGGTCTGATGATACCCTAAGCTCACCCTAAAAAGTTAATGTAACCCACAAAAGTTGTCCCTTGTTGGACTGAAATTTCTGGCTTTTAACCTCCCAACCCCCACCACAACAGTCATTGAATGCATACTTTCTCCAGAAGTATATAATCTTGAGCCAAGTGACTCTCTACAGTCAAAGCAATATCTTAATGGTGTAACATCAAAAGATATTGGCTGTCATCACCCCTAACAGCTGAGGCAACAAGTCTTACTTGAGTGGTTTATTATTGTGCCTGCTATAATCCACCCTCTTCACTCAGATTCTCTTCTTTGCACACACTCAAAGAGCAGCTTCTACAAAATTCCAATTGGCCCCCTTTGTGGGATAAAGTAGCTGGTTTCAGACTCCCACCTATTGCTCATTGTCTCTCTCCTCTCCTACACATTCCAGATTTCATTCAACAGAAGTTAACATCTCTGCAGATTTCATTAGCTTATCTGCTGCATGGCCTAGAAGCGCATTTCTGGTCACTGTGTCCTTTCCAAACCAATGTTGCTTAACTTACAGATATATCATCAAAAACTGGCAGGGGAGTACTAACCAGCATGAAAGTGTCAAAAATAGTTCTTGACCTTTTTGTGTAACAGCACCCTTGTCAAAATGGTGACTCTTGCTACCTGCTGGTTTCTAGACACAAGTGACCAGAGACCACTGTTCTTTATAATTCAAAAAGATTTCTGCTTGGTCTGCTTGTGAGAGTATGATTATTTGGGTACCAAACCCTTTAATCTTGCAGAACCTAGAATTTGAGGAGAAAAAGTACAAATCCTTCAAGTAACAATTAAGTCCTGGGTCTGGTCATTAACTTCCTCTGACCTCGTGCTGTAGGAGATGAGAGCTTATTTATGTATCATCAAAGAGACTCTCTGGATCTCACATTTGGCTTTCAATTCCCTGCTAATTGCTTACAGCCTTTCATTGTCTTTTTCTAGCACATCAATGGAGCTTAGTAATAGCAACTTAATTCCATTGTCATTATAGTTACTATGTCTCAAATTTTTCAAAAGCTTAATACATTGTGTTAGCTCATGCCTTCCTTGCACTGGCAGTGAAATTTTTAGCACCTGGGCTATCTAGTTGTATCATAGTCTTTCTGTCCTCTGTCTACCACCATAGATGAGACCCTAATTGCCAGCCAAGCACTGACTAGTCCAGCTGATACCTCAGATCACTCCTCATATTTACCGTTGCAGGTTGGATTTTCTGGGAAACAGATCATGAGAAAAGTTTCATGTACAGATTGTTTAAGAGGGTATTATCCCAGGCAAGGTGGCTTTATACATATAAAGCCTACTGTGTAGAGCTGATAGATGAAAGTGGTGGACCAGTAATACTCCTAGAAGCTAGGGACAATTCATTAAACAATATAGAAGTCATCACTAAGTGTGTTTTTTGAGTATCATTTTATTCTTAATTCTTTTCAAATTTTTAATTTTAATTTTGGTTGTTCATATTAGGAAGAGTACAGGTTAAGTAGCTATAACAAAGAAATCCTACTATTAAAATGGACCAAAGTAGCTGGAACTTTCTATCTTATGTAATAGTCCAGTTTAGCCATCCACAACATTTGATTTATGCTTGTATACCCAAGACACATTCTCCAATTCTTACCCATATCTGCCTGTAGAAAGCAAAAGCCTTCAAGTAAACACTTGACTCCCCTTTAATGGCAACATCCAGACATTGCACGTTTTTTTTCACATCCCAGAGGTCAGAACTGTATCACATGGCCAAGCCCGGGTGCAAGGGTTGCAGGGAAATGTAGTGTCGCTGGGTGGGTACATGCCCATGAAAAACTCTGTGAGGAGAACTTAATTTAGGGGACATCTTAAACTCAGCCATACCTGAACCATGCACAATAGTCTCTTCAGTAAAACTTACATTCAACCTTCCATGCAACTTCATCTAATTTTAACTATAAGAATAGCACAAAGTAAAGCTTGGTTTGTTGTAGGCTTCACATTTCCACTAAACAGTCTGACCTCAAAGCATAAATTAGCCACTGTATTCTATAGCAACATTTTAATAACAGATAATGAATTTGCTTTTGTAAGTTTTCTTCATCTACCACCCCAAGTTTATATGTTTCTGATTTATATTGGGGTATTTGCCTCTGAGTCACCCTTTATTTTTTCTGATTCCATTGTATGGTTTTTTGACACAGTAGATGGGTAAGCAGTGTGAACTGGTGGGTGTATAAGACTGAGATTTCATATTTAGGTCAGTTACCACTTTCATATTTTTATCAAGTTTAAATTCAAGGTCCCACTCCCCAAAAGCCAAAAGCAAGGAACATCTATGATTGAATCTGACATTGGGTTAATGTTCTGAGAAAAAGTGATAGGGTCAAATAATAGCTATAATAATGCCTGAAAGTTGTGCTTGAAATCTTTTTTTTTTTTTTTTTTAATCATGTAGGAGTCTTTTTTCTTATCCATATTCTATATTTTAAATTTTTGGACTAAATTGGTACCAAAGCTGATGGAAACAATCAGATTAATCCTGTAAGACACTTTGAAAAAATATATCAGAAGCTTTAAAATATTTATTTTTTGATTTAGTTATTTTCCATCTGGGGAACATCAACTACAGAAATTCATGCACAAAGTTATTTATATCAAAATAGTTTGTAATAATAAAAAAAGAAAAGAAACTAAATGCCCAATTATAAGAGAATGGTTGAATAAGCTTACATTCATTTGATAGAAAATGGGTAGCCATCAAAAATAACATAAAATATGCATAATCATAAGAAAAAAACAATGATGATACTAATAGCTAGCATGTACTTAGTGTTTGTATGTGGCAGGCACTTTTCTAAATGCATTACATATGTAAACTCATAACAATCCTGTAGACAAAGCACTGATAATGTCCCTTTTATGCAGATAAACAAAGTCTAGGCACAGAGTGTTTGTGGTATCTTGACCAAGATCATAAACAAAATAAATGTCAAGGACGAGATTTGAACTTGAGTACTGAGGCTTCAGAATCCATGCTCTTAACTGTCATGCAATGTTACCTTGTTTTTATAGTGACTACATTTGGTGAGGTAAAATTTTCTTTTGTCTTCTTGATGAAATTATGGTTTTTCTTTGCCACTTGAAGTTTGTCTTGGAGCTAATGGGCTCTTTTATATAAGATACCTAGGAGCTTTTTGGGAGAGAAGAGATCAAGATGGGTAAAATACTTTTAGCTCCATAACACTGATGGAAAAGATTCTCCATCTGCCACCTTGAAAAACTCTGTGATCTGCAATGATTCCTTCAAAAGAAGGTTCAGGTTCAAGCATTAGCACTGTAACAACTGTACAGCACTGACAGTGGCCACTGGTCTTCTCCAGGTTTCAGTTCAACGCCAGGTGTCTGTGTAGGGAACTGTTTGGACAAAACTATTCAACTCTGGATTCTGGAATCTTTTATTTTCTTTATTATTCATAGGGACACATACATAGTCTGGCTAAAGTAAAAAAAAAAAATTAGAGAAAATGGGACTTGTCTTTTGGATGAGAGAATTATGGGTGGAGTGTATATACATGTATGTGTATGAGAGAACGTAATATGATTCAAACTTAAAAATTGTATTTAGGGTCCAAACCGTAAAGTTAAACAAATGTTTTAAAAGATGATGGTGGCTTTGCAAAGAAAAATGTAGGGAAGAAAAATTGGAAGAAATACAGTAAAATGTTAACATTGCTTGTTTTATGAAAGAGTCTCTTGGAATAGTAATTTTCTTCTAGGTTATTTTCAACTTTCTCATTGATTTTTAAGTGAAAAATAAAGGTAACATCAACTTTTTAATAACTATTATTGGGGAGTGATGTTTCTTCATGACTTTTTTCAAACTATTTTTTAAACATATTAATTTTTTTATTCCATTGCTTAAACAAACTTTATCATTAATTCACCAGACATTTTGAGAAAGAATCATGTTTACAGAAAATAATTTTTTCACCATATCCTTTGACTGGACATGATTTTAACATTTCACTTATGTAATGCACTGCCTTCTAAACAGAAAACATAGGACCTTAGGGAGACACCAAGGATGTGCATTTATGATCAATGTCCACAGTGAGATCTCAAAGAAGTCAACCCTTTACTCACCTCATCTCCAAATGCCCAAATCAACCATGCATTAAAATTTAGTGGCTCAGAAAAATGCTCCCCAGGGTCATCTTCACAACCTCTTACAGGAAGCAAGGATGGGAGAGACAACTACCAAGTTGTTCCCAGCATTTTAACACCCCTTTAGTCTGCACCTTTGGCATATGAAATTAAATTAAGAGAAACAAATGAAATCACCAAAGTCTCTCATATGTTGACTTTTTTACATTCCTCTAAAGCTAAGAAGATCACAGTTTTATTTTGAAGGTTTCTTGGGATTGCTTTACTATAGAAAATCACTGAGATGAGGGCTGTCCATGACTTCAATGTTTACTTTTAGAGGGGTAACTGGCAGGTATTTAAAGCTTTGCTTTTCTGAATGCTGATTTCATGGTCCTAAGAAAGTGTAATAGATTGCAAGTTGCATAGTAATTCCCAGTAAACAAATCAGAGTGTATATAACATTTGAGAATACAAATACTTAGTAGCAGACTTTTCCCATCCTTTGGAGTGGTGATCTACAAGGGTCATTGTGTACCCTTCGGTGGGGTGCAATTCACGGCACTATCTTCTGAATGGCTCCTTCTGGAGTTGTGCAATAAATCAGAAGAACATATTAGCTGCCATAATACTTTACTGCAAATAACATCATTCTGAGAGCTGGAAGAAGGCATTTTCTTACCTGATTTTGCTAGGGTTGAGCCACAGTCTTGACGAAAATGTTATAAAATAAATGCATAATCTGGGTTATAGGGCAATTATATCAGTAATGACCTTTCTATTTTACTGCCTGTTTTTCTATTTTACTTAAGGTGACATTGACAAGTAGACATTTGAAATGGCAGAGAGTGGCATTTTTAAAATAACAGCTTTATTCAGATTTAATTCATGTACATACAATTCACTCGTTTGAAGTACACAATTCAATCGCTTTTCGTATACTCACAGAATTGTGCTATCATCACCCCAATTTTAGAATATTTTTACCACCCCCCAATGAAAACTCATTCCTATCAGCAATCAGTCCCCATTTCTCTCCAACTTCTTGGCAGCCCTACAAAACCACTAATCTATGTTTTGTCTCTAAACATTTGTTTATTCTGGACATTTCATGTAAATGGGATCATGTAATAGGTGGTCTTTTGTGACTGATTTCTTTCATTTAGCTTGATATTTTCAAGGCTTGTCCATGCTGTAGTATGTGTAGTAACTTATGCCTTTTTGCTGCTGAATATTATTTTGTTGTGTGGATATAAACCAGATTTACTTATCATTTCATCAGTTGACGGACATTTGAGTAGTTCTTACTTTTTGGCTATTATGAATACTGCCACTATGGACATGTGAACAAGTTTTTGTGTAAATATATGTTTTATATTACTTTTCTATAGATATCTAGGAGTAGAATTGCTTGGTAAATGATAACTATGTGTGATATTGGGTAGCACTGCCAGACTATTCCCACAGAGGCTCCATTATTTTACAATTCCATCAGCAGCATATAACAGATGCATTTTCTCCACACTTTCAAGAAAAGTTGCTGTTATATATCTATCTTTTTGATTATAGGCACCAAAATGCCTCCTGGAGGCCCGGCTAGCGCCAGATGCAGAGCGCAGTATTGCCGGTGGAGCATCAGAAAAAGCTGAAGCAAATATGAAAATATGTTGATATCTGTTAAAAAGAGTGATGGTGGGATTGGATTAAAGATGGTGGCTAAGTAACAGCTTCCCTGCAACTGGGCACAAGTCTGGGGAGACAAGACTCCAGACATCTCTGAACGGTGGGATCTGCCTATGATCATCCCTTTCAGGATACAGAGAGCCAGCAAGGGACTTCTGGACCCCAGGAGGAGGACAAAAACAGTAAAAAACTGGCAAGTGGCTGTGTGTGTTCGATGGACCTAATCACGCCGGCAACCGTGAGTACAAGCAGCAGTGAGACTGCAAACTGGAAAGGCCTTACCTGTGAACTTTTTTGGTGTTGTTGGTCTTGGCGCTCAGTTGAGTTGCCTTGGGGAGAGATTGAGCAAAAGTGTGGAGAACTTTGGGCATTGTCCAGGGCCCAAAATGAGCCACTGAGCTGGGCTCAGTGAAAGCCATTGTGTGGAAAAACTGCTCCGGCAAGCTCTGCCCCAGGGTCCCAGAGCAAGGAACAGGCAGGACAAAGTAACCTAGTGACTGAGCAGCTTAAAGGTGGGGACTGAACTGCCTCACAGCCCTAATCCTTAGGGGCAGAGTGAGACAGTTTTGGAACACTGGAGCCTTGGGCTGTTGCCTTGGGTAGAGTGCCCTAACGTCACAGCTCATAGCAACCTCAAGCTCCTGGGCTTGGCGCTGCCAAGACCTCCATAAGAGCTGTGCAGCAACCCCTGCCCAGTGACCCACACCCACCGGGGCTCTGCATTCCCTGACCAGGAACTGCGGAAGCCACGCAACTCTGTGTCCCCCCCCTCCTGTGTCCTCTCAGCCTCCACACTAGCTCATCCATCTGAACAGGAACTCTGGTAGCTGCGTGCCCTCTGGAGCCCTCCCTGCCTCTGCGCAGAGCCCTTCTCTTGGCCACAGACTGCTAGAGTCTTGGGTTCTCTATGCCAAAGTCACTGGGTGCCAGGCACAGAGAACCATGAGCACCACCCCAGCCCTGCTGCTGAATCCAGGTGTGTTGCACACTGGAGCTGCTTCCACAACCAGAACTCCCTAACTACAGCAGCCCCAGAGGAACTACACAGGGTCACTCCCTACAAAGATCCAGCAACAATAGAGTGATCCCGCTGGGGTCTAATCTTAGAGAGACACCTCCCCAACTCTGAGAACGGCCAGAGGCAACAGTGAAAAGCAATCATGAGGCGAAATCAACAGAAAAACTCTGGCAATATGAATAATCAGAGTAGATCAACTCCCCCAAGGAACAATGGGGCAGAAACACAACAAGACCCCATGCACAAACAAATAGCTGAGATGTCAGAAATTGAATTCAGGATCTGGATAGCAAACAAGATCGAATTAGAATTCCAAAGGTTATCTCAAGAATTCAACGGATTCAAAGAGCAAATGACCAAAGATTTTGAATCATTGAGACAAGAAGTTGCATCCCTCAAAGATCT
>CAUYPK010022363.1:0-34036 GCA_963574355.1 Loris lydekkerianus
GAGAGAGAGAAAGAGAGAAAGAAAGAAAGAGAGAAAGAAAGAAAGAGAGAAAGAAAGAAAGAAAGAGAGAGAGAAAGAGAGAGAGAAAGAGAGAGAGAGAGAGAGAAAGAGAGAGAAAGAGAGAGAGAGAGAGAGAGAGAGAGAGAGAGAGAGAGAGAGAAAGAAAGAAAGAAAGAAAGAAAGAAAGAAAGAAAGAAAGAAAGAAAGAAAGAAAGAAGCAATTGGTGAGATGAACATATTCATGAAGTGTCCATCCCTTCCCGATTCTGAGTATGGGCTTCAGAGGAAGCTGTTAACCAAGATCATCACCCCTTGCCCGATGCCAGTCAGTCACTGCCCACACGTCTTTAGATCTGTCAGCAAATTTTCACCGTCCATTTGGAATGGATGACAATAGTCACACACCACAGAAATCAGAGAAGGTACCGTCAGGCTGCAGAGTGAGTTCTCCCCTTAGGACAAATAAAACAAAAGGCTGAGCGGGGGCAGCCCTCCCATGGAGCTGCACCAGGGTCACCTTCAAACAGGTTTCTTACCCTGCAGGGATATGGTGCTTTTACTCTTCCCCACACCTGACTCAAAACTCAACAAATGACCCATGACCAAAGAATGGACAAAGTCTCTACTCTTGATGCAGAAGACCGTAGTAGCTACTTCTAATTCCAAGTTAGAGTGTAATACTTGAAAATGATTTTCTACAGAGCCAAGAGACTGAGATTAGAAACAGAAGAAAACTCTCAAGTGATGTCTGGAATGATGTACAGGAGACCTAAGGCTGGTTCTGAAATAGTCTTTACATATATCTGAGAATAAATTGTTATTTACTGGGGATAATTTCCGAGTAGATTACACTGAGCTAGAACAATTAATTTTAGAATGGCCTTTAACACCACCACCATTTGACAGCTGCAGAAGACCCATTAACTGTTTTACTTTTAATGTCACTTCCTAGCACTCTCCTCAGTATCCCAATAATAATTTCATGGAAGATGATGACTTCAAATAGGTGTCTGTAACATTATCCTAGGTTGACAAAGCCCCTTCTTATAGATGACCCTGCCAAAAACAAACATAAACCAAACTAAAGGCAACATGTAACTTAAGAACCATGAAAATCTGAAAACACTTCAATTCATCTCATTGAAATAATTCAAAAGAAAAGAGAAAGCTGTTAAAAACAATGATATGCAACAGAATATTGTTCATAAATAGTGAAACACTGGAATATTATATATCCAATAATTTAAAATATCAAAATATATGACAAAGCATCAACTTAATGAAATAAACAGCCATAAAATTGATCTCGATGTAATGAAACATAAAAGTACATGTAATATAATGCTTTAAATTAAATATATAATAATCTCCTCTCATTTTACAATTCTTTGATCGTTTACAAAATGAACAAAAACTAGAGAGAAACAGAGAACAAAAATAGCTGGTCCATTGTAAGAGAAACAAAGAACTGACTTTTGTTTCCTTATTACCATGACGCTGTTAGTGGTGCAAGATACAAAAACTGGAAGAAAAAGAAGAAACACAGTTCGCAGCTTTTAGAGGATGATATAACCCATGCCAAAAAATACCAACATACGTAGACGGATATGAAGTATACAGCTCAATGAGAGAGTAAGAGATGGTGCAGTAAATTAAAACTGCTCTCCGAGGCTGGGCGCAGTGGCTCATGCCTGTAATCCCAGCACTCTGGGGGGCCGAGCCAGGTGGGGAGGTCTGGGGGGCTTGAGCTCACAAGTTCCAGACCAGCCTGAGCCCCCCCACCCCCCCAAAAAAGGCCAGGCATTATGGCACGTGCCTATAGTCCTGGCTACTCCAGAGGCTGAGGCAAGAGAATTGCTTGAGCCCAAGAGTTTGAAGTTGCTGTGAGCTGTGATGCCACAACACCCTACTGGGGGTAAGAAAGTTTCACTCTGTCTGAAAAATAAATAAATAAATAAATAAATAAATAAATAAATAAATAAATAAATAAATAAACAAACTGCTCTGAGGATGAACTGTAGCTATATACTCCCACCATATATTAAATACTAGCTAAAAATTGGCGGAAGAATGCTTAGTGGAATTGAAGTTAAGAGCTTCAACGAATGTCGGATCGCCTTTCCCATTAGACAGTCTCGTAACCAGTAAACATACCGTGTTCTAGCCAAAGAAGATTGTGGGCTGAAGCAAATCTAAGATTTTTTTCTGTGCTCGGACAGAAAACCTTCTGCACAAGTGTGGCTTATAAAACTCAAAATACTCAACTCTCCGTCGATGGTTTCCAAATCCATTCACACATCAAGCAAGAAACGCTGGCAACTGAAAACGTCCTAAGCATGAGAAACTACAGAGAAGTGGCCTGGGAACCCTGCTTATTTCCATAGTTCCCCAAGTGCAGAGCTAATTAAATTTTTAAAAAAAAAATTTTTTCCAATTGGAAGCATACATAATTAGTGACATTCAAGTTATAGCACAAATACCTTAAAACATATTCTGGAGACCATACTTTGAATTAAATATAGGAAATAAACAAAGGTGGCATTCCTTGTAAAGATGAACTTCATTTTAATACCTGTCTGTATGTGTTTTCCTTTGCTATGTGTTTATTCCATTCTTGTCACTCTGTGTTCAAGAGGACGTGCCTATAAAGATTTCTCAGGCGTGTCACTGAGGAGAGAAAGCTGGAGACTGATTGTTTCAGCTGCCGAGTGGTCATGGGTGTTATTCAGGTGTGCAGATTCCTCTGGCTGCCTTCTTTTTGCCTCATCATTTATGTGCAGAATATCCCAGGACCCAAAGGGCTCGTAAGGGAAAGGAATTAAGATAAAATTCATATCTACGTTACTTCTTATATTTGAAGGGGGAGGTTTACATTATAGATTAAAAACCAGCTTTCTGGGCCGGGCACGGTGGCTCATGCCTATAATCCTAGCACTCTGAGAGGCCAAGGCAGGTAGATCTCCTGAGCTCACAAGTTTAGGTTTGAGACCAGCCTGAGCAAGAGCAAGACCTTGCCTCTAAAAATAGCCAGCAGTCCTAGCTACTTGAGAGGCTGAGGCAAGAGAATTGCTTGAGCCCAAGAGTTTGACGTTGCTATGAGCTATGACTGCACAGCACTCTACTAAGGGTGACAAAGTGAGACTCTTGTCTCAAAAAAAGAAAAAAATCAGCTTTCAGAAATACCCAGAGATCCTTCAACTCGAATGAATCCCCCTCTCCAAAACTCAAGATAGTCAATGCCTGACGTAGCAGAGTGAGGCACTAGGGAACTGACTCTGATGGTTAATTTTACTTGTCAACTTGACTCAGGGAAGGTTTGTCCAGATAAGTGACTAAACATTATGTCTGGTGTGTCTGCGAAGGTGATTCAGAAAGAGATTAACATCTGAATTCATGGATCTAGAGGGTCCTCCCCAGTGTAGGCGGGCATTAGTCCAGTTCATCTAGGGCTCAACGGAACAAGAAGGCCCAAGGAGACTGAGTCTGCTCTCTGCCTGGGTGCCTGAGCTGGGAACCAGTTTCCTCCCGCCCTTGGTGCTCTGGGCTCTCAGCCCTTCCCACTCACCACTGCTCTTCCTGGGTGCCCGGCTTGCGGACAGCAGATGGGGGGACTTCTCAACCTCTGTGATCTCACCTGAGTCAATGTCTCATAATTAATCTCATTATGTAGATGTGTGTGGGATATATGGATGGACTGAGATAGATAGATAGATAGATAGATAACCAACCTATTGGGATTTTTGCTCCAAAGAACCTGGACTAATATACTCACTCAATTATTTTTTTTCTCTTGTATTATTTGTTCCAATATATGTGTCTCAGTTTGTGATTCAGTAGAAATAATCACAACAGAAATACCGAGATTTGGTATGTTTTGTCCAGGAATCTCTAAACACTGCACAGAACATGCCTTTCAAATTGTGGTGAAAAGCTGGAGGAAGTATTTGGGGAAGAAAAGGAAAAGCTCTGATTTGATATTCTTTTGTTACACATTCACATGACTTAAATGACTCTAAGGATCCTGCATGAAAACACAAGAAATTAGTCCATAGCATCTCACTTTAAAAAGAAAAACAGGAATAGTACCATGAGGAGATAATTAATTAGTACAAAACAGAGGGGAAATTTAAAAAAAATACTTTGAAAGTCAAGAGAAATGTACCCTTTTATATCATACAACGAGGGTATCTTACCTTTGCAGTATTCTTTCCAAAAACCGACAACCTCGGTCTAAACATGAGAAAATACGAGACAAAGCCAAATTGAAGAACATTTCCACAAAATGCCTGACCAGGACTTGTTAGAAAGAATCAACATCATTAAAAACAAGGAAAAACTAAGACACTGTCATGAGTAGGAGGAGACTAGGACATGACAGCTAAATGCCAACACAGAATCCTAAAAAAGGGACATTAGTGGAAAAGTTGGTGAAATCCTAATCTCCATAGTTTATAGTATTGTGCAATGTTAATTTTTTAGTTTGATAAACATCCTCTGATCATGTAAGATGTTAACATTACCATTGCTACATTTTAATCTCAAATTATTTCAAAATCAGAAGTTTTTAAAAATAAAGACAATAGGAAATTTTTCTTTTCCTTCGTGGGAATAGACTAGGGTAGGGAATTTTGTTCATGTGGTTTAAAAGTAATCCAAATTTAATCTGTGTATATTTGCACATAGCTTTTTTCATTTCAATTTTAAAAACAAAAGCCATGATACTTCAGGAAAACCTGAATTACCAAACACATCAGGGCAAAGGAGAAGCAAACATTTGGGAAAGGCTGGATAAAGAAAGATAGAAAAGAGTAGAAAAGCAGAATCACATTGTTGAGTTTGCTTCTCATATTAGCTGTAAATAGCAAAACATCAGCGAGGAATTAGCCATATATCCAAACTGAGGCTGTCAATGCATTCTCAGCATTGTAAGATTGTTTTTGCTTGGCAGAGGGAAATTATCCTGCTCGGGAGATGATCCAGCCTCCCCAGCAAGGGGTGCAGGAGACCAACAGGCAGGTTTGGGTATTCTTCACCATGCCATTGAAGAGTGACTTAATTGTCTTAACAATTTACATCGCAAATTGTCATTTTCTCATTCAACATCTGACAAGTGAGGGAATACACAGCAGTCTCCATTTGACTACACGATATCAAAGAACAAAGATTTAATAACAGAGGGCTACACAACACGCTTCTCCATCCCTGCCATGGAGTCCTGAAGCCAGAACCTCCCTCCAATGATTCCTGAATCCCAAGTCACAGCTGCAGATTTTCAGGGGTCACACAGAAACCGAACATCACCACAGCCCACAGGATCAGGGCATCTTTATAAGGGAAAGCTACAAAACGGCCATCTGCATGCCACCGCTGGTTTTGATCAGGAATGCTTATAAACCTATCATTTGGAAATTGTGACTCTTCTGTCCGGGAAAATGGTATAAAATAGGAGAACTTCAACCTAATCACGAAAACACTAGGCAAACTCAAACTGAGAGAGACAATGCACAAAATGATGGTCTACCCTCTTCAAAAATGCCAAGGTCAAGGAGCATGAAGGGGCCAAGAGCTGATCGGATCACAGTAGAGTGCAAAGAATGACAACTGAACTCAAGGCTGGAGCACGGACTGGATCCTACACAGGGAAAGAATGGGTTGAAAGGCCATTTGATGAACATAAGGACTACGGATTAGATAGTAATACTGCGATAATGCTAATTTTTCAGGTTTTTACAAACGTAAGGCCTATGAATTTAGACAACAATATTGTAATAATGTTGAATTTTCAGGTTCTATGATTGCAGATCTTTATCAGGAAATACATAACTATTAAAGTATTAAAGTATTAAAGTATTAAAGTATTTGGTGGCAAAAGGGCACAATGTTTCCATCAAAATTTCAAACATTTTTAAGGGGACATACGTGTGTGGGTAAATAAATGCATACACGCACGTGCAGAGAAAGAGTGAGAGGCAGAGACAGAAAGACAAAGAACTCGAGGGAATAAACGGGGCAAAATGTAAACAGGAAATCTGGCTGAAGGTTATACAGGAGTTCCTTGTACTATTTTTACATTATTTTTCCTAATTAAAAATTAATCAAAATAAAATCTTTACAAAATGTAGTGATTTTGTAACTAGACAGAGGGTGGTTGCAGGACATGGTGAGTGTACTTACTAAGTGAACTGTTTATGTGAAAATGGTTAATTTCATATGCTGCGGATTTCACCACAATAAGAGTGGAAATGACAACAGAGGCCCAGGGGACTCTCCAGAATCCAGAATTCCTGCAGCCACAGTTGCCCAACCTCAAAATGGAGCCAAGTGCCAGACAAAACTGCTGAGAAACACCTCAGAAATTCTCTGCGCTCCTGCTCAGGCCAGATGCAGGATAAGCGGCTGAGAACAAGGACGCCCCTCTTGCCCTCTCAATGCAGGGTTCACCAACGCCACTGTTTCTGGGTGCTCTTCCCAGCTGACTCCTCACAGTTTAAATCACCTGGCTCTAGCCCACACTTCCAGGTAGGAATACCTTTCAGTCTTCCTGCATCCTTCAGAGCTTTGACAAAAATACAATCCCGGTTGCAGAAATAAGCGGCCAATTTATAGAAAGTTGAACTGGAGAATAGATATAATGAGCATTATATCCAGAGCATACTTTTTCTACAAGTTAAAAACCCTGTTTTTACTAAAAAAAGAAAAAGTGAAAAAAAAAAAAATAGCCAGGCATTGTGGCGGGTTCCTGCTGTCTCAGCTTCTCAGGAAGCTGAGACAGAAGGATCTCTTGAGCCCAGTTGCTTGAGGTTGCTGTGAGCTATGACATCACAGGACTCTACCTAAGGAGACAGAATAAGACTATTAAAAAAAAAAAAAAAAAAAAAGAAAGAAAGAAAAAGTTTTCAATAAATAATTGTTGAATGAAACAAAGCAGCAATATATTATAGTCCTCATGCTATGGGTGAGTGTGTCCTGCTCAGAGAGGTTAAACTAATTTGCCCAAGGTCACACAGATAGCTTAAGTGCCTAAATGGTGTTTGATCACACTTTGAACAGAGACCTTGGAGGGCCATGGTCAGTGCTATACCACAAACCACAGCCTTCAATTATGTCCTTCCTTCTTTGGGGGAACAAACAGTTTAATTTATGGTTGAGACAGGTATTGTTGAGCACTGCTGCCCTAGCAAAGGGAATACTCTGTCAGTGAACTCTAAATACACATAAGACATCTTATATTTTAAATGTGCATGCCAACATGTAAGGTGTATTTCCTCCCTCTCCTTGCTCCTCTTTCAAAAATAGATGATAAACTGATTTGCATCTGTTTTGCCCAAAATCGCATCATCAAGCTTGAAAAATAAGAGAGAACAGGGCTGAGGGATTTGGCAGGAGCTTCCCACTGCCTCAGGCTAAGTCCAAAGGCGTGTGGAGGTGCTGCCCCCTGGTGGCAGCATTTGGCAATCAGCCCAGCCCAGACTGGTGTTCATGCCCACTCAGGGTGTGATAAACACTGGCGAGAAGTGTAGTGTAGATTCAAAGCAATCACTGTAACAATCCCATACCTATCCACTTGCATTCAAATATGCTTTTGGGACAGAAAGACGTTGCAGAACAGCTCTTGGCACATATAAATAACATCCCTCCTGTGCTTTCATGGTGGGTAAAGGTTAAAATGGACATAATAGGAAGGTAAATAGACCTTCCTTTCTTTTTACCAGCACTTTTTTTCCATTTGCATTCTTGTGTTTTCTTTTCATCTCAGAGAAATGCAGTATGGTTTAGTGAAAAAAAAAAAAAAAAACTCCACCAAAAATCCAGAGGCTTGAGAATGAGATAAAATTATCACTGAATTTTGGTATTCCTTCTTACTCCCTTGTGAAATTCAGTATTTTCAGATATAACAGGGAAAACATCTACTTCACCAGTTAGTTACAAATGAGTATATGATAGAATGCACATGTATACAAAACCCTTCCAGTCCCTTAGGGATCCCCAGGGCTGGCGATCTTTAAAGAGGCGGCTCCCACCGCTGCTTCTGTCCTCCCCCCTTTAATTCCCACCCCCCCACACCAAAGTATCATAAAGGACTAATGCGTGGGGGCTAGTTTTAGAATGCAAAGAGCATGATACCTGTAGTAAAAGTGATCAGTTTGTTGACATGTAAAAAAAGGACAATTTTAAAAGGGAATAGTCTGGGAACAGACATCCAGAAAACTTCCCAGAACAACTGCTGAAGGTGCAGCTCCTGAAGAGGAAGATGATAGAACACAGGATGGGGAGGAGGAAGGGGAGGAAGGGGAGGACTATCTAGACTTCAGTAAATCTGGGATATAAAAATAAAAGCCTATTATAAAGGAAAAAAGTGTATATTCTGCCAGCATACTTGGTAAATGAAATTTTTGTCAGTGATTCATGTGATTTCTCATTACCATCCCCCCAAAGCATTTGCAATAAAGACATGACAAGGGGAAGAAAAAAGGCAGGGAAAACAGTAGGAACAGAGAGACCCAAAGCTTTATCTGTTCTCTCACTACACTTTGTTCAACGCCTATCAGGGAAAAAGATAAGGAAGACTTAGAAGCCATCTCCTATTAATCAGAGCCCAGCAGAGGGGGGAGATAAATAAGGAGATAAATTGAAATTTCCTCTTTAAAGAGCAACAGTACAGATGTGCACAAAGTATAGAGGTGGCAGGAGAGAAAGAAGAATCAAGGGACTGTTCTATATGCCCTCAACTCATGATTTACATTCCGGAACTTAGCATTTTTACCTCCAGGTTAAAAAGAGTACGATTTAGAAGATAAAAAGGATGGAGAGATTGCTCTGCTTCTGTTTCATTAGTAAAAGTGCAATAAAATAAGGACAAATACTTTATTTTTATGTATAATAGCAGCTTACATTTACAGAAGATCTAGTATGTATTGGGAATTTCAGAAATTTGTATTTTCATTTCTGGAAATTCCATTTGCTTTCTACCTGCCATTTTCATTTCCCTATTGAGACATCTTCCTCTGCCAAGATTTGCAATCATTGAAAACATGGTTTGTTATTTTCCTGGGGTATAGTTATCACGGTCGCTTTAAATCCCTTGTCTGTTACTTTCAACATCTGGTTCACCTGGGAGTTGGATTTGATTGATTTTCTTTTGTCATCAGTCTCCTCAAACAGGGAATTTGGGATTATATTCCAGATATTATGAATGTTAAGTCATGAAAATTCCAGATCGTTTTTTTCCCCCCAATGAGCATTGTTTCCTTTGTCTTAGCAGGTAATTTTATTGTCTCCATTTAAACTGCAAACTGTTTCTAGGGCTCCAAATCTCGCCTCAGTTTTGTCTAAAGCTAGGTTGCTTTGAGCTCCATGCACTCATGGAGTGTTGTTCAGAGTTCAAGACCAGTGTAGATGGGGTTTGGGGATTCCCTCTGGCTGCACTGGTGGTCTGGCTCTAGGCACTAAAGCTACAACTGCAGAGACAGTCAAGGGGAATAAACCACAATGTATCCTGGAAAGTATTGCAAATCAAGGCTAAAAGATCCCCCCACATCAGCCTGCTCTGGCTGGAACCTTTTAATGCAGTGAAGAAGTCCACAAATTACTTGTTCACTATCTTTTCTTCCCCTGTCCTACATATTTGACCAATCTTCATATCTATTAAATAGGAAGTCACAACATACAAAGAGTTTCTCTATAATAACAAGGTGGGCAAACAGCGAAAGGGCTAATGTGAAAGATTTTCCATTTCCTCTCCTATCATATTATTAAAACTTTCTCAAGGAGTGGAGTTATTCTGAATCAAATCTGACAGCCTAAAGGCAGAGAACTCACATCATATGTTGAATCTGTGGTCAGTCTTTATTCTTAGCACAGCAGCAGCCAATTAGAGTTTTAAAATAGAAACCATTTCTATACTTTTTGAAGAGCTAACAATGGAATTTGATCCTGGGCCAAGAATATTTAATAGAAAGGTCCAACCAGTATCATTTACAGAGATGAAAGCTTTAATATTACTTCTTCTTTCCAAGTAGTTATTTTATTACTTGTTAAAATAACACTGGGTTTTAATTACTAAAAAGTAAATGAGTCCTGAAAAAATAATAAGTATTTATGTGATATCCAAGGTATAAACAAAGTCCCAATTATTGGGCAGGGAGTTGTGGGCACGCTGCACACACCCTTTGGAGAAACTGCTACATGTAACGTGGAAGGACCACACAACCCTCGATTGGACCAAGGTGGCCATCAACTCCCCACGAGATTTTCTGGCCATAACTGGAAGGACATTTCTTCAAGATAGTTTCTATAATTCCATTTATAATAGCATAAGATAATAAAATAGGAATATATTTAAAAGAAATATAAAACTAATACTTCGAAAACAACTAAAACCAATGTAGAAAGAAATTTAAAAAAAACCTAAATAAATGAACAAGATTCTCATATCCATGAACTGGAGGACTTAATATTGTTACTGTGGTAATGCGTCTCCCAAATTCCTCTATAGATTCAGAGTAACTCCTAAGAATAACTTGGCTGACTTCTTTGTAAAAACTGACAGGATGATCCTAAAATTCATATGGAAAATCAAGAGACTCACCATAGCCAAAATAATCTTGAAAAAAAAAAAAAGAACAAAGTTGGAGGACTCACACTTCCAGACTTTAAAACTAATGACGAAGTTATTATATTGAAGATAGCATGGACGAGGCACAGGAATAAACATACATCAGTGGAATAGAATTAAGAATCCAGAAATAAGCTTTTACATGTATAGTCAATTGATATTTTTTGGCAAGAGATCCAAGACAATTTAATGAGGAGGGAATAGTTTCCAACAAATGGTGCTGACACAACTAGATAGGCACATACAAAAAAGTGAAGTTAGAACTCTTCCTTACGCCACATGTAATTAACTCAAAATGGCTCAAAGAACTAAGTCTAAGAGCTGAAACTACAACACTCTTAGGAGAAAGCACAGCTGTGCATCTTCATGACAGCTGGATCAGGCAGTATTTTCTTGAATATAACACCAAAAGAGATATGAGAAACAAAAGAAAAAAATAGATAAACTTTATATCATCACACTTGAAAACTTTTACACTTCAAAAGACTCGACCAAGAAGGTGAGAAGATAATCCACATAATGTGAGAAAAATTTTGCAGTCTGATAAAGGAATTGTATATACGGTAGAATGTATACAGAACTTTTACAACTCAATGATAAAAAGAAAAACAGGCCAATTAAAAATTGGCAAAGGGGGTGGCGCCTGTGGCTCAAAGGGGTAGGGCGCCAACCCCATATGCCGGAAGTGGTGGGTTCAAACCCAGCCCCGGCCAAAAACTGCAAAAAAAAAAAAAAAAAAAACAATAAAAATTGGCAAAGGATCTGAATATACATTTCTCCAATGTAAATTAGCTAAGGCATTCTTAATGCCAAAGAAGATATACAAATGACGAGTAAGCAGAAGAAAAGACACTCACTCTCATTAGCCATCTGGGAGATGCAAATCAAAACTACAATGAATCCCACTTCACTCCCAATAAGAAAGATGGAAGCAAAAAGTCAAATAGTAAGTGTTGATGAGGATGTGAAGAAACAGCATCCTTCATAAGCTGCTGCTGAGAATATAAATTGGTGCAAGTACTTTGGAAAAGTCTGACATTAAAGAACACGGAGTAAGCATTTGATCCAACCACTGAACAAACAAAGAATAAAAACATACATCCACACATGTATGGAAGTATATAAAGACTTGCATACAAATGTTCCGAGCAGCATTATTCAGAAAAACTAAAAACTGCCAACAACTCAAATATCCATCAACTGATAAATAAAATGTGGCATGTGGGTGTGTATGTGCATACACACGCCACATACATATTGATAGGATCCAATCAGGAAATAGAAAGAAATGACAATGAAGTCCTGATACATGATACAAAATGGATGGACCCTGGAAACATCAGGCTAAGTGAAGACGCTGGTAACAAAAGACCACTTATTGCATGATTTCCCTTCTATGAAACATCTGGACTAGACAAACAGAGAGAGACAGAGACCAGTAGGTGCCTAGGGCTGGAGAGATGAGCAGATTGGTTGTGACAGCTAAGAAGTCTTGTCAAGATAATGAAATTGCTCTAAAATTTTGTTGGAGATGGTTGCACAACTCTGTGAATATACTAAAAGCAATGAACTGTAGAGAGTGAATTATATAGTACATATTTAAATAAGTTACATATCCATAAACCTGTCAGAAATGTAAGAATTATTTTCTCATTTTTATAAATTTTGTAAATGTGATTAAATAAAACCACCCAATTCACCTCATTCTTCTAACAATGTATTAGGTTTTAGCACACACATTCAATTAACTTTGTTTACTACAGCTATTATTATAATCTTTTTTTTTTTTTAATTGGTCATCTGCCTCAAAGAAAAGAAAAAGACAGCACAGGTGAACCACAGTCACCGTTGTTACTATAAACACAAGGGTATAAGTGCACTGAAATGAGAGGATTTAACTATTTTGGTTAACAGAAAGAATGTCTTTCTGAATGCAAAATAAAAACTCCTATGCACTTGAATTCACAGTAACTGGGAGAACAGAACCTGGGAAAAACAAAACAAAACAAAACACATAAGCTCATTCTTCAAGGGAACTGCTTGAGTATTAAGTTTCTGGAAGCTTCTATCCCAGCCCAAATTGTGGCATCTGAAGGACTCTGGTAATTACTGCTGGTAGGTCTTTTCAGTCTCATTGTGACAAGAATCTCCATTCAGAAATTTAAAAAGGAACATTACCAAAATCTTGTTTCCAATGGCAATTGTAGGCACTTGAATGGAGCCTTGAAAATTCGAGACTATCATAAGCTATCTCCTCCCATCTCCAACAACTTGGCAAAGGGGAAAAGGTATATAAAATCATCATCACCACTTTGCAAATCAGTTCATTGAGTTTCAAAAAATAAGGATTTGACCAAAACCATTCAGGAAGGGCTGGAGACAATAGAGTCCCGATTCTCTGGCATCAAAAGACATTGCTGAGATGTTTTTATTTTATTTATTTATTTATTTGAGACAGAGTCTCACTCTGTCCCACTGGGTAGAGTGCCATGGCGTCCTACCTCACAGTCACCTTAAACTCAAGAGCTCAAGCGATCCTCTTGCCTCAGCCTCCTAAGCACTACAGGTGCCCACCACCTGGGCTAATTTTTCTATTTTTAGTAGAGACGGGGTCTCACTCTTGCTCAGGCTGGTCTCCAACTCCTGGGCTCAAGCAACCCACCCACCTCAATCTCCCAGAATTACAGGATTACAGATGTGAGCCGCCTTGCAGGCTTAACTTATGAGATGTTTTTAAAAGAGAACTGGATTACTCCAAGATTTTTTGTTATATGAGATTGTACCATATAATTATTTTTTTCAAAGACAAAAAAGTGCTTAACCCACAGACTTTGCTTCTTACTAGAAAGAAATTCACAAGCCTTCGTGAAGCAAGGTAAAAAATAATAAATAACAACTAAGACCAAGAGAAATCTTTAACAGGGAGGTAGGAGGTGTGGCTGTGAGGATATATAGAAAAGGCAGCATTGAGAGTTTGGGTGTTTGGGTTGTTGTTTTTTGTTTTTAACTGTAAAACTAGCAGAGACAAAAGAAAAGTTTTAAAAAATTGGCACATCATGTAGGATACCATGCCCTTTTGTGCTACAGGACAAAAGGAATTCAAAAACTATATGATGGTATAACAAGCAGACAGGGGAGGCACCTTTAGAAGAATCAGACTTTCAACCCTGAAAAGACAGATGGAGATTCTAACATGAACCTGAGTGAGGGAGGAAAGAATCCTTTTGAAAAACACTGCAAGGCCTTCCAAGAGATCCAAGTGACCTATGCAAACTCTGAACCTAATAAAAAACAATCCTATACAACACCTGCTATATAACTCAATAAAGTCACAGTGGATGTTCATGGGACTGCAACGACAGAGACTAGGAACCTTCAGACTTTCGGGAATTGCAGTTCAGACAGTATAAGAGAAGACCACTGACCACCTCACGGATACCTGAGCACGTAACTGTGATCATGGATAGACACGATCTCTACTCCCCACGTGACATCAGACCACTACCTTAAGTAAAGAACTCCCAAAAGAATAAAAAGACACATTTCCAGGGAAGAATTCAGGGACTTTTGTTTAACAAACTGCTGCTAAAACTTGAAAAAGAAAACAGAAAATGAACTAAACGGCAGATTTTCTGGAAGGAATCAAATAGATGTTCAGCATGCTATGATGTGTGCTCAATGAAACATTCACATTCTATGCTTTTATTTAAAAATGACAAATTATCAGATTTGAATTTATGGATAAACTGAAATCCAAACAAAAAGTCTGAAGCAACTGTGTGGTTAAACAACCACGGATTATGAATCGACTACAACCAGACGAAATCAGCAGACTCTGAGAGCCTCATTTTATTGTTTCACCCTTCACCTACAAAAAATAAATAAATAAATCAGAAATTCTTATAGTGAATGAAAGAGCAGGAAGATTAATAGGTCAATATTTATAAACCACAATTTAAGTGATTAAAAAGTATGCAAATGTGTAAGATAAAATTTATGCTAATGATAGACTACTGATCATAAAAAAGATTACTTTGCTCCAGGGCAACACCTTTTATCCCTTCTGTAGCCATATGTAAGTTAGTCTCAGATGAATAGTAAGTAACAGTAGTGTCATTTCATAACACCAGACTAATGTGGAAAGCAGAAGTCTCAATATGCTTTCCACCGGGAGAGCATTTGTATCAAAGTTTTGTGACTGCGACATGAAAAAAAGAAAACCTTTCACAATGCTCTGTCATGTAAAGCTAAGCACATATTAAGACAGCGTAATGAACTCTCCTAGCCTTTCCCTTAGAAATCATAAATAAAATTCATTTTGAATTAAACAAACTACATGACCACATTTTTGTGAAAGCATCCTTATTAATATAAGCATAAAAACTATCTGGACAGAAAGATGTCAAAACCATAATAATATTTTATTTATTTATAGAAGAATAGGATTTTTATCAAAATGATTTTGGATATGTATTTCTGAATACACTACAAGAAGTGCATGCTTCCTTCAGAATTACAATAGTTTGGGCCAGGTGCGGCAGCTCTCGCCTATAATCCTAGCACTCTGGGAGGCCGAGGTGGGTGGGCTGCCTGAGCTCACAAGTTTGAGACTAGCCTGAGCAAGAGTGAGACCCCCATGTCTACTAAAAATAGAAAAACTAGCCAAGCACAGTGGCAGGGACCTGTAATCCCAGCTACTTGAGAGGCTGAGGCAAGGGGATTACTTAAGCCCATGAGTTTGAGGCTGCTGTAAGTTATGATGCCATGGCACTCTACCCAGTGGGACAGACTGAGACTCTATATGGAGGGAAAAAAAAAAAAAAAAAAGAAGAACTAGAATAACTTAAAAAGAAAAAAATCCTCAAGAATTCAAAATAGTTAGAAAAAATATGAACAAAAACTCACCTCATGTAATGGGTGGGGCCACATCTATGGTGCATCTTAGAATGGGTACAGGCGATTGCACTAATGTACACAGCTATGATTTAACAATTAAAAAAATAAAACAAAAAAACTCACCCCATAAAAAGCAGGAAGAAGTATTTAAAAATAAAAAAGTACAAAAAAATTAAAATTAACAGTTTCCCAAATATTTTTACCTTTTGACCAGAGAGTCTATCTGTCCTAAGGAAATAATCCTGAACGTCTACAAATACTTAGGTACATATTTTCACAAACAGAAAAAAAAAAAAAAAACGCAATATAAAAACGACTCTGAATATACAGGGGAATGTTTAGATAAATCATGGTTCAACCACTTAATGAAATGCTGCCCTGCTCAGCCCTTGATGTTTACCCAAGTTTACTGATGACATGAGGACATGTTAGGAAATCAAACACATTCAATCCCAACCACGTAAAGACCAGAGTTCCCAGCAAAAAAAGCCAGAAGGTACCAGATAGTAGCAGTGTTGGCCTATAGAAGGCGTGATGATGAGTAGCTGCTGTGTTTGTTTTCTTTTTCATAATTTCCTTTCCAAAGGCTCCACTCTGGCACTGTATCACGTCGATTAGAAGAAAGAAATAACGATTAAAAAGTGGATTGAAAAAGTCCCCGTAGTAAACAGACAACACATTGTAGATGTATGCTCAAACCTGAAGAGGGAATTTTTTTGTGAGGGATCTGAAGAATTCAGCCTAACAATTACCTGTCCGCCAGGTTTGCACCACTTCGTAAAATTGAGAAGGGTTTCGTCAGGGCTTCAGCGACTATGTGGAAGGCTCAGCATGGCCGCAAACTTGCTTCTCCAAACAAGGCCCCTGGCTCTCTGACTGGCTGATAGTAGTGTGTTCACAGAAATCACTTTTAAGAGGGAGGTACTTTTTTCCAACATGAAAACTGAACAATAACAAGTCTGTTATAAAAGTAGAAAAGGAGGGCAGAGTGCAGAGTGGTCAGGCCCTCAAGTAAGGATCTGCTCTTCCAGGGATTACAGTGACACAGAGCCAGGAGTCACTGCCCAGGGCAGCTCCCTGCAGGACCAGGCACTTTGCAGCACAGCCCCCTTGATAACCAGCAGCCTCCAGCAGACACTCTCACTCAGCACTAGAAATAAGGCAGTGCTATGTACACAGCATTGAGTCACTAGCAAACACTAAAAATAGGACTGTGCCCGTGGCTTTCTACAGGAAGAGTGCTAGCGTCATTTCCTAGCTCTTAAAAACAAATCAGAGTCTCTGGGTTATGGGCCATCACTTCTAATTTTCTCTTATCACTGCTTTCTCTCCTGCGGATGGACACACACGTGATGCACACACACACCTGCACAGACACACACGTATGTACACACAGAAATCTGACTCTATCACACACACTGGGTTTGGGAGAACCCAACCTCAGGCTTTAGCAAGCACTTCCTGGTGCTGCCTCTGTGTGTAAACACATTCACTGGCTTTTCCCACCCAGAATGTTCCTGAAAGCTCTGGCTCCACCTGGGGAAGCTCTTGGAAACAAAGCCGGCACTTATAGCATGAAGACAAGTGTCCCAGATCTCATGTACTAGAAGCGGGGCATGGAAAAATTATTTATACTTTTTTCCTTATAGCTTCCCAATTCCTTTTTTTTTTTTTTTAATTAAAATAGGACAACAAAACACTTGCCAGGTGACTGTAAGTCTCTAGCAAATGTTAACTTGTGCTAAGTGTTATTTTAATTTTCCAATGGCCTTTTAGATATCTCCAGCTGAAGTCCCAATCAGTAATTCAAATGTCCTTTACCCCCAAAGAAACAAGTCATTATCCCTTTCCCAAACCTGTGTTTCCTGTGTGCAGAAGATGCAACCAGCACCCCAGTCACGGGAGCTTCCAGCATTCCCCACACCTGACTTGTCACCAACCCTGCCTTCCACACCTTCACTTCCACGTTGGTTTTCTACCTTCTATTTCCTAAGCTGCTGTTTGGCTAATATCACCTCCTGCCTCTTCCAACTCTCTGTCCTCCTCTTTATACTCCCACCAAGTGAAATCTCAGCTTTAACCACATTATTCTTGATTTTAAAATTATCAAATACTTTCCAAACATCTAGCCCATAATCCTCTGTGATCAGGAACTGAAGGGAACGCCACCTTCTCCCACTTTGTGCTCCTGGTTCATCACCCACGTCTCCTCTTCCACAGCTTACCCATGTCCACTGGCTCTTCCCCTAACAGACTTGGTGTAAAACACACTTTCTCTGGTGGAAGCCTCCAAATCAAAGGCCAAAGGGCAGGGGTTCCTCCTTCCCCTGGTCTCCATTTTCCAGCCCTTTGTCCCTTACGCTCCGGAGTGATCAGGAACAGCTGCAGTGGGAATGCCGGCGCTATGTAGGAAAAGCTTTAGGCTATGACATTTCAGATAAATGTATAAAAGGGAGGATCACAAGAACCAAAATGAAAATTGCTAACATCAGGCTCTGCAAACAGGGGAGGCAAAAACTGAAGGCCAATTTCAAGATTGCCATAGAGCAGGGAAGATGACCATTCAGGAAACGAATCGTGAAAACCCTTGCTTCCCTGGACTGCTTTGCTTTAGCAGCAAGGTGAGCAGTGTGTTAAGAGAAAGCATCTCTGAGGGGGAAAGGCTCCAAATCAGGAGGAAGAAGAGGATGGGCAAAGAAATCTCAGAAACAGAGTCAATGGAATTCAAATGAATGCAAAACATCAAGAGAGCAGGCAGAGGTTCAGCAAAGAATGGAGACAAGGCCTCCCTGTTTTGCCTGAATTGAATCTACAGAGAAAGCGAGACCTTGTTAGCAAGCACCTTCCCTCATCCATCAGAGCAAGACCACACAGCCTCAAGCTCAGGCACAGGGAAGGCTGGCCTCAGGAAGACCTGCTGCCAAACGCTGGCCCTGCCACTCGTCTGCCATGAGAATTAGGGACGGATTTCCAGCACCCCCAGAAACTGGAAGCAATGCTAGCTTCAGCGACCAGCAAGCGAGATTCTGCTTTCACCCTCTGACAAGGATGTGGCCTTGCTCCTGCTGGGTTTAGTCTGAGGAGGAGGAAAGGCGACGTGGGTCTGCACATGTTCCCATGAGCAGCAGCAGGAGGTAGTGGAGTGCAGTCTTCCTTAGTGAGGCTACCTTCCTGAGTCTGCAAAGGCCACCGTGAGACAAGCATTCAGTAGCTGTCTCAAGGATCCCCGACTCCAAGGGAGTGAAGAGGGTTCTTGGCAACCCCTCAGGGCACTTGGAGGCCACAAACAAAGCCATGCCTGGACCTGCTGCTTCTATTTCACCATCTTGCGTCCAGAACGGTCACTCAGTACCTGTGGCAAATGACTCAAGAATGAAAATTAAGTCTGTTGACATTTTGTTACACTGCGGCCCCTCTGGGCAGGTTCCTAACCTTTTGAAGCTATAGCCTCACTTTCCTCACCTCTAAACTAAGAATTATAGTCCCTGTGTCTTGTGTCCATGGAGATTAAACGAGACACTTCATGGGAACCATTTGGCCCAGGTCCTCAGAGGTTCCCCAAATGCTACGGCTTCTGGGGGCCACTAATGCAGCTGTTTTCTTACTGGTTATAAGTGGAAACCCCAGTTGGCCACCTAAAAATGATAGATTCTCAGAGGTCTCATCAGCTTGGTCACGTAAACAATTAAAGAGAATGGGAAAATAATAAGGAAGCAAAGGGTTAACAGTCCCTTACCCTTTGAACCGTGCTGCCCCGAGCACCCTCTCGGGAGTGTGCGTCACTTCTCATAGGGAAGTAAGGAGACTTGCAGAGTTCGTGGAAAATTCTTCCTGCTCCTCCTCTCTGCTCTCCGGAATGAACAAGGGCAGGAAGTGTGCCGAGATGCCCGCGCAGGGACAGTTCTTACGTAACCATCTGATTCTCAAATTGGCTCTTGTCCCTTCCTATTGGAAAGGTTTTGACAGTCTTCCCACACATACAAAATGCCATCCCCAGAATTAGAGTCCCACACCATGAAGCCAGTTCCTGGTGTATAAACTACTTCCTCGCAGACATGAAACAAACACGTCTAGACATCGTGATCACACCTCCCTCCCAAGGTCACATCACAATGGATTCAGAGTTATAAAGGGTACCTTGACAAGGGGTGACCACTTGGAAAAAATGGAAAACAAAAAGGATTGCGACAGCACACTGTCTCAGGAAACAGGACACAAAGAGAAGGTATGCTGACTTTACATGGCCATTAGAAGCAGGGCCAGCAGGAAGCTGCCCAATGGCCATTAGAAGCAGGGCCAGCAGGAAGCAAGTGACTGTGTCATGGTCTCCGACTGGCCAGTCCTTCACCCTCTTGCCTATACCCCAGAATAGCAAGCACTGTTCTCAGAGATGCTTTGCTCTGATCCACTAAGGGTAAAATCACAAGTCCAGGCAACTACAGAAAATCATAGGGGAAAGGTCCCAGATGTTTACCACAACCCGTCCCAGGTGCTAGACCCTCACAGCTGCTCAGCCCATGCCAGGCTCTGAGGGTACACTGGCTGGTACTGTCCAGCCTAGGTCCTAGGCACCCCCCAAAAGGCCATATGGAGTCATCCAATTAAACAATGCTTTCTGTTCCACACAGAAAAATCCACTTAATATGTGTTACAGCTTTGAGCCTTATTCATTCTCGAAAATCCTCACATGAGCAGGCACCTACCACAGACTGGACCCATGAGGACAAGCTTAGTGGCGTGTCAGCCTGCTAGTTCCCCAGTGGCAAAATGCAAACAAAGAAAATCACCTCTTCCTTCATTAAAGGGGTGCACTGAGGGGTATTAACATCCTGCCGTGCTAAGAACTCTTAGGAAAGTTCTCTAGAATTCAAGGACTTTGGGATATACTATTCCCCAGAATTAGCTGTTTTTGAATTTCTACTCCCTAACCCATCTGGTTATGGGCAAATGAGAACAGTCTTGGCCACGTGAAGGCTGGTTAATATATCTCAGACTCATTTCAGCCGTCAGATTGAAATAGCAGTATCAATAGTAAGAATTTACTAAAATCTGCTTAGCTCCAGACAGGTTTCTGAGAACCTGATACCTGTTATCTCATTAATCTCCATAATTAGCCAAAGTAGAAGCTCAGTGATGACTACATCCAACTGACTGAAGGAGCACAGAAAGGTCAGGGAAATTGTCAAAGGTCACAGAGCTAATGAGCAAAGGGGCTGGGATGCAAAACCTGGCGGTCTGGCCCAGGAGGCTGTGCTCATAAAAGCATGCTATGTTCTTCTCAAACTGACTTGCTTCTATGGACCTAGACCCTGAACTTTGCTGGTCCTTGTTCCCTTGCACCCTTGTTCTGGATGGTGTTCCTTTCTCAAAAGTTCCATGTACAAAGAAGGTGGCCAAGAGCACCTGCGTGTCACACCAGGAGGGGAAAGTCTGCCACTGTGTGGTAAGTTGCCTCCTGTCACAGCCATAGTTTAAAGGGGACAGAGTTCCTGTGGATTTAACCTAAAATTGGAAGGAGGAAGGTTTTGGCTGGGGACAGGGTCTCCTGAACCTTTTTAAATTACTGCATATAGACGAAGTAATTCCCCTTCTCAAGCACATCAGAGCAGTCCTTTCTACCAGCGCCATGGGCCTGTGGGGTTTTCAGGACACGTGCGCCTTTGTTGGGCATGCCCCCTAGTGACCAGAAAACAGATTCAACTCTAACAGGAGACAAAGGTCCCTCCTGGGGCACAGCAGGGGTGCTCAATAGGAAAGGAGTTTGGAAAACTGGGAGTGGAGTAACTTGCCTCCTCAGCCAGCTCTCAATAACCATCCCTGAGAAATTCTGTCTGGAGCTAAAATTAATTACAGTAAAAAATACAGAATGAGAGCAAAGCTCATGCGCTGTCATGGTGATGAATCATAGTTCATTTGTTTTTGAAAATTTTCATTTAAAATAGTTCCTTTAAAAATATCACACTGTTTTAAAAGTCCACTTATTCACGTGTGCCTTCTTCAGGTGGCGTCCACTGTAGGCTTCTGAAAATGGTGCTTCTGAAATGGGACTGTTCCCTGCATGGGCTATGCAGGGCGATGGGATAACGCATCACACAGGGACTCAGCAAATGGAGGGAATGGCAGTGACAGTGAAGAATGGGGCCAACTCTTGACTCGTGACAGTGAGAGCGAGCACGTGTCAGGGTCGCCCCTAGAAGCCCCCCTGCAGCCAGAGAGTAAAGGTGCGTGAGGGTTGAGAAGCTCTGCAAGTGTCCTAAGTGGGATGTCCTGATCTCTCTGTGAATCAGGATGAGGCTAACTGAAGTGGGGACGGCCCCCGAGAGCTCAGGTAGGTGTGGGAAGAGCCCAGTGGTTAACTCCGCTTGGTTCAACGACAGAAAATAAAGCCTGACATCTGATCTTCTTGGGTCTCTGAGAGCTTTCCAAGGTCAGTTTTTTCTTCTCTGTGTGTGCAGCTATAACTATAGCAAAAGCTAAAATTTAAAACCAAACACGAAGACAGCGCAGGCCGTGCTTTGCACCGTTTAACCAAAAACGTCCAAGAAAGGCAGCATGGTGCTAACTGAGCACAGATGGGCAGGATATGGGTGGTCGTCTCTTCACCTGCAATGCAGGAGCCTTCTGAAAAGGATGACCACAGGAAAGCTGCAGGACTGCCTGGGAGTTCCTGCTCCAACTACTGACAGCCTCAAGACTGCCCCACTGTGCCTTCTTCTCCCTTTCAAAATTCCCTTGGTATTTGTTGGCGTGAGGAACGGGAAGTTAGAGATAGAAGGAAAAAAAAAAAAAAAAACTGTTCAAGAGACTTACACGCTCTCTACCATTAAAACAGAATTCTCAACGGCACCTCTCAACAGGTAGCTCCAGAAATGGCTACTTAAAAGAAAAAGTTAAAAAATGATTCTAAATATTCTACTTACCTGAGAAACACATTTTAAGAATCAGATCAAACTTCCCCAGACAGCTTTGTACAACTTCCAACCAAGGCTGGTTCATTTAGACTCCGTTTACCACCCTACCCTCTCTGCGCTGTACTGATGTGTGTTTTGATTATGTATACTTTTAATTCCCAAGTACATTATTATTGCTGTTGTTTTTAAGGGGATATTAATTCAGATTCTCCATTTTCAGTGCATTCTGTCCTGCATTTACATGTTAAGGCAGAAAGAAAACACTAGAAGTAGAGGTTGCTACGCTGCCTCTAGAAGGCTTTCATAAGGGAAAAGATTGGTAATAAGACCCAGAAGACATAATACTGGAAAAAAGCCCATTTGCCACAAACAGCAGGCAAATCCCATCCAACAATGAGGCCAGCTGCAATGCTAGTCCCTAAGGGCCCCTGGCTTAGTCCTACAACTTCAAACCCTGCAGGCTCATGAGGCAGGGTGCCATGTAGCAGGGTGTCTAGGCAGCTGCTAAGCCAGAGTTCCAAGGAGCTGGTTGGAGACCATCCTTGTGCTTTTGCGCCACCTGGTGGCTATTTCTGCTTTGGCTTCTCTAAGGAATCCAACTAATTGAGGCCAGCGTTGCTCCAATAAAGCAAGACTGTAACTGGAAATTAATAGGGCTGTTTCTGCAGCATTGAAGGTGGGGGGAAAGGTTGTCTCACCAAAACAAAGCATCAAGCATTAAATTTTAGCTCTTATTAAAGTTATAGCTGCACACACAGAATAATGTATTTGGGAATTAAAAGTATACAGAGAATGTAAAATCTGGTTCCCAAGAACAGGCACATACTTACAAGTTCACCCAGCCTGAACCATACCTGAGTCTTAGTCCCTAGTAACCCCTTCGGAAACATCCCTCAAGGGTCCTTTAAGTGGATTGGACTGGCTGGGGCTGGTTGACTGGTTTGAAGTAGCAAAAGCTTTCCTGCAGAGCACACAAGGACCTCTGTACTCTATGTAGCTAAAACTTACAGAATTCCATTCAATGCATGTTTTAAAAAAACTACTGCCCTTTTGCTTTTATGACTTTTTGTTAATAGGTTATAACTTACGTGAAAGCAAAGTGCTTGGTCTGAAATACTATGCCAATTATTAAATAATTCATATGAGGAAAAGTGATTAAATTTACAAAATCCTGTTTTATCCTGTGGCTTCCAAAGATGCCTTGTTGTAAAAGTGGGGTGAGCACCACAAAAAAGTAGGTAAATGTCAAATTTAATGTCTTTGATTCCCACAAACGTATTCTATAGTCTTGCTAATACTGGCCTGAATCACATTCTCAGTGACAAATGCTGATTAGAGTCCTATTAGAAACAGCACTGACATAGAAGACAAGTCCACTCTACACCGGGTTCTCCCTGATCTGGAATCATTTTAGAGAAAATTCAAGGACGTGGCATTTTGGCACATCAGCATTTTCCAGGCAGTCATAAATCAGTGTGCACAACTTGAATCCAGAGCCCAAGCTTACCCACCCACAATGTTAGACTCTCACAGTAACTGTTGAATCCTAGTAGAATTTGGACTAAGATGCTTCCTTCTATGGTATGGGGATGGGGACAGAGATGGAAGAAGAAATACACAAATGTGCAGTTCACTTCATTCCCTACCATCTGTATTTGGGGAAAACTATATTAAAATGACACTAAGCCTGGCATATGTAATTATGTATAATTATAATTGTGTAACTTTGCATAATTATCTTCTGTCACACAAGAAAGCAGAAAATCATCTTAAAAAATTTAAACATGAATTATTAGTGATTCTGAAATAATATTTTTCCCATTACCCTTGACACCTTCACATTTTAGTAATTATTTTTCTTTTAGGACAATCTTATGTTAAAGGAAATATTTATAAAACTTTTGATGTTAAAGCACATTGTTCAGAAACCATTTCTTTAAAAAAAAAAAAAAGAGTTGTTTTTCCTCCCAAGTCAATCTAAAGGAAAGGAAAAGAAGGCAACTAAGAGAGAGAGGAGACCGGGACTCCCTTTTCTCTTCCGGTCGTAGGCGCTTCGGCCGTCATGGGTTGCGGTGCAGACATGGCCAAGTCCAAGAACCACACTACACACAACCAGTCTCGAAAGTGGCACAGAAATAGCATCAAGAAACCCCAACCACAAAGATATGAATCTCTTAAGGGGGTAGATTCCAAGTTCCTGAGGAACATGCGCTTTGCCAAAAAGCACAAGAAGAAGGGCCTGAAGACGACGCAGGCCAACAATGCCAAGGCTGTGAGTGCACGCGCTGAAGCTAGAAAGGCCCTTATAAAGCCCAAGGAAGTTAAGACCAAGATTCCAAAGGGCGCCAGCCATAAACTCAGTCGACTTGCCTACATCGCCCACCCCAAGCTTGGGAAGTGTGCTCATGCACGCATTGCCAAGGGTCTCAGGCTCTGCCGGCCAAAGGCCAAGGCCGAGGATCAGACAAAGGCCCAATCTGCTGCTTCATCTGCAGCTCCAGCTTCAGTTCCAGCTCAGGCTCCCAAAGGTGCCCAGGCCCCTCACGAAGGCTCCAGAGTAGAGGCATCTGTCTGCCATGAGGACAAAAGGACTGGTGTGACCTCTAGGCTGCTGTCTGTATGGGGCTGGGGTCCTCCTGTGCTATTTGTACAAATAAACTTGAGGCAGAAAAAAAATAAAATAAAATAAAAAATAAAAAAAAGAAGGGAGAGGGCAGTGCCTGTGGCTCAAAGGAGTAGGACACTGGCCCCATATACCACAGGTGGTGGGTTCAAACCCAGCCTTGTCCAAAAACTGCAAAAAAAAAAAGATGGGAGGGAGGTAGCACATAAAAATATGACTAGCAGGAGTAATGCCAACTTCCCTCATACTAGTTTCATTATTTGTGAGATTGACACAGGACTTCCGCTGAAGAACTCAGCCACTGAACCGAGAATATTAAGCATGGAACATTTTTACACAATGAAATTAAAAACAAGGCAGGTGTATGGAAATAAAAATAAAAATAATAAATTATGAAGAGCAAATGAAATCAAATCATCATTAGAAGATAATTAAGATCAAACCTCTGAACAATTCTGTAGGTTCCCCAGGATGCTACTGATAGAAACTGGTAGTTATTAGATTTTCGTGAACCATTCCCACCATTTATCACTATTTATCACTTCTGCCTTTTGTTTTCCTGAAAACACACAAATATCCTTTGACCATCTAAAGTTATCAAAAAATCAACCACTTCAGTCTACCAAGATAACCTGAGTCTAGTTAGGGAAACAAGTCGCTGGGTCCACCTAGGGCTTGATCCCTTTTACTGATGCTTTGCCCTGCCCTTTGGAAGGTCAAATATTAACTTAAAATAATCTGGATCTGTCCAGGATGCTTGGAACTTTTCTTCTGATTCAGTCTCTACTGGACATTCGGGCAAAGATTTATAGAAAACTGGGCACATGTTTATAATATTAATTCTTTCTGTTCAAAAAGTAGCCACAATTTAATAGAGTGGCTAAGAATTATAAGCCAAGGTGGGGCACCGTGGCTCATGCCGCTAATCTTAGCACTCTGGGAGGCTGAGGGAGGTGGGAGGATCGCTCAGTCTGCAATACCCTGTCTCTACTGAAAATAGAAAAAAGGGCTAGATGTCATGTGTGTGCCTGTAGTTCCACCTACTTGGGAGGCTGAGGCAGGAGGATCACTTTAGCACAGCAATTTGAGGTTGCAGAGAACCACGATGATGTGCACTTTACTCAAGATGACAGAGCCAGACTCTTTGTCTTAAAGAAATCATTAGCCAGAGGAAACAATTCCCCATTTTTGTTATGGGCTGATCTGATGACTTCAGGACTTCTTAAGTTCTGCAAACTTAAAAAAATAAAAACCAGGGTGTGCAGGAGGATGATGACTAATTTTATTCTGACTTTAAAATATGAGAACACAAAAAAGTTTAAGAAAAAAGGACCAGACTTTCATTCCCTTCTCTCGTGCACTTTCTGTTAGAGCTTTCATATAAAGATTATGTTTAATCCTCAAGATAGCTCCCTAATCAATAAGTACAATCCTACTACTGCCTTTGAAGGACATATGTCTTGGGAACAGCAAATTATAGCTTTCTTATAGTGTTGTTGCAAGGATTAAATAAATAAAATAATGCCATTAAAGCATTGAGGCCAGCGCCCTAAACACTGTGTTTAGCACATGTGATCTCCCACTGTGATTATTACTGTTGGTAGATATTCAATAAGCTGGAAATACCCCCTTCCTCTTCTTTTTCTCTTTTCCATTGGCAGAAAGAAAGTGAGAGATAAAATATGCCTTGACATAGAAAGGGATAGCTTTGAGTAAATGCTTTTGCTCCAGGAGATCTCTCTGCTAATTGGTACAGCGTTCCTGCAGGACAGAGCCTGTTCTGTAAGTGACAGTTGCTCGTACCCCCTGTAAAATCTATTTTCTTGACTAGCTTAGTACCTCGGTAAGATGCATAACCGAAGGGCTTGTATTGCTGTCTGCAAGTTGCCAGGAGCAGCATCATAAATAAAGTGATGCTCACGGAAACAGTCCACCCCAGCTCGTCCCCACCTCTCACGCGGTGGGAACAGGTGAGCCCTCCGTGGGGTTCCCGGAATTCCTAACACTGTTCTCTTAGCCCGCACGGTACCGTTCTACTTGGGTGGAAACACAACAGCGACCCTACTCCTAGCGGACGACAGTTTGCAGCTATCAAGTGTGTTAACACATCGAGAGCCTCTCAGAGTGCTGCGTTATACTCTCCACCCATTACTGTGTCTTGTAGTGTAGGTGCCTTGCAATTTCCCCTACGGCTTCCCTCTTACAGCCCCACGGTGTGTTCTTAAGAGGCACATAAATACTTCCTGTCCTCCTCCCTCAACACAGAACGCCCAGTCCCAGGTCCATTTGCCTCCCGTTTTCTCCTCACCTGCACATCTCCACACCCAGGTGCTCAGTTACAGCAGGACGGCTTTTCTGAGTCTGTCACTTAGCTCGCACCCAGCTATAGGTTGCTGCACAGCTGCTGCGAGGCTGCACACGGGTCTCCCTCCCCCGCCCCGCCGCGTCCCGCCCCTCCCCCTTGGAGTTCCTTCTGACAATACCGTGGGGGAGAGTTCCACCTCTCTTTCTCCTCAGTTGTTTGCACATGCAAAACACAAAAGGAAAGCTCAATCTGGGAAACCACACGGTAGTGCCCATGGTTGAAGCCGAAAAAGGTTTGCACTGGATTCGAACAAGCTGAAGCAGAACCAAGGAGCCAAAGGTAGCTGCGACTTGCAACAGGCAGGCAGTTCGTGGGTGCAGGCCAGCTCGTGGGTGCAGGCCAGCTCATGGGTGCAGGCCAGCTCGTGGGTGCAGGCCAGCTCGTGGGCGCAGGCCAGCTCGTGGGTGCAGGCAGCTGGTGGGTGCAGGCAGCTGGTGGGTGCATGCGAGCGAGCTGGGAGAGCGAGTAGGAAACTTCCTTCCCCTGCACAGGAGGAAAGCTTTCAGGTAGTAACCAGAAGGACATGGGCTCCAAATTAAACACTAATGACAATTACTTGGGAACACATGGCCGGCTTAATTCTAGTTATTCAGAACAGTGGGCACCTCCTGGCCTTCGGGCGGGAAAGCCTGATTCAACTCATCTTCCCGGCACACACTTGGTTACCATCTTGCACAACCACTCGCCCTCATCCTGGCGGCCTAGGAATGAATACGGGTACAATTCTTCTGATAGGACAAAGCAGCGTCCCAGCAGTGCCATAGATGAGGCCCACATATATTCACCTACGAGGGAATCCAACAATAAAAATAACTTTCTCGCCTGCTGTGTGCTGGCCACTGTGGTCCGTGCAAAAGTGAACCAGGTAGGAGCTGTATCAGAGGAGAAAGGGCCAGACGAGGAAGGACCAAGGAAGCCAGCGGAGACAAAGCGGCCGTAGTTCACGGGGAAGCCATAAGGCTCTGGATGAACAGCGGCAGCAGTGCCAGGAGGCGGGACAGGGCCTCAAGACGCAAGGAGGCTGCGCCAGAAGGGTTGGGGTGTTCATTATGTGCGTGGGCAAAGGACAAGTGACTAAAGTCTAGGATGACTCCAAGATCTCTGGGTAAGACTGGTGACAATGTTGTCATTCCCTGTCAGAGGGCTGAAGAAAAACAGGGTTGGAGGGAAACAAGAGGTCCGGTTTGGGAAACTGATACCTATGAGCTGTCAAGGTGCAGATAACTACCAAATATTTAGAATAAAGCAAGAAATACGTGAGACTGGATACTTGCCACAGACTAGAATCTCATGCCCCACGAGCTTAATAGGCATCAGTAGCCATTTTTTAAAACTGTGTTCTTTTTTTTTTATTTCAGATTAATATGAGGGTACAAATGATTAGGTTCCACTGTTCACCTTTCTAAGGTAAAGTTCGAGGTGTGGATGAGCCCTTCACTGAGTACCCTTACACTGTGCCCATTCAGCAGAGCTGACTAATGAATGTCTCTCCCTCTCCCCTTGCCCCTTTTCCTCCCCCACCACTAGAATATACTTGTATTTTTCTCTCAAGTGTGCATGTAGTTGTTTTTCTATTGGTTTTATATTAGTATTGAGTACATTGGATACTTGCTTTTCCATTCTTGTGACACTTTACTAAGAAGAAAATGCTTCAACTCTTTGATAATTGCCCATACTTCTTTCCACGGAGGCTGTATTAGCTTGCAATTAGTTTGTAAAAATGTTCCCTTCTCTCCAAATCCATACCAACATCTGCAGCTTTGGGACTTTGTGATGTGGGCTGTTCTCATTGGCATTAGGTCACATCTCAGGGTGGTTTTGATCTGCATTTTTCTGATCATTTGGGATGATGAGCATTTTTTCATGTGCCTATTTGTCTATCTTCTTCAGAGAAGTTTCTGTTCAAGTCTCTTGCCCACTTATAAATGGGGTTAAGAGAATATTCAGGGCAAATTGCTTGCAAGACGATAAAACTACCTTCACCTCTAGATAGTGTAAAGCATTCCCCTAGGTACATAAACCATATTATATTGGCCTGTAATAGAACTTCCAAGGTTTGAGTCTGGGCTCTGCCAGGCCACTCAGCTCCCCAGGCAGCAGTGCCCATGCAGATTCAATGACACAGCTCATGACTCCTTAATACAGTGGTTCTCAATCTGTGGAACCCCTTTGTAACAATGAAAACATACCCTGCATGTAAGATATTTACATTACAAATCCTAACAGTACCAAAATTACAGTTATGAAGTAGCAATGAAAATAATTTTATGGTTGGGGTCACCACAATATGAGGAACTGTATTAAAGGGTCACGGCATTAGAATGGTTGAGAACCACTGCCTTAATATATCCAGAAACTTCTCTCTATCCCATGCCAGCCTGAGCTGCAGCCCCCTGCCTACAATACTGCAGCTGCCACCATCTCTGTTTCCACTGGCAACCAGCACTGGCCAGTAGAAAAATAATATGAACCACATATGTAATTTTAAACTTTTAGTAACATTTTTTAAGTTTAAAAAAAAAAACAGGTGAAATTAATTTTAATATTAGGTTAGGCTAAGGGCAGTGGTTCATGCCTGTCTATAATCCCAACACTCTGGGAAGGTAAGGCAGGAGGATCTTTTGAGCCCAGGAGTTTGACAACAGCCTGGGCAATGTATTAAGACTCCCATCTCTACAAAAAGTAAAAAGTAGTTCGCACCCAGAGTCTCAGCTCCTCAGGAGGCTGAGTCAGGAGGATCTCTTGAGCCCAGGAGTTGGAGATCACAGCAGGCTGTAATTGCTCCACTTTTAATGAGTGCAAAGAGTCTGCCTTTGTTTTACAGCACATCTATAAAAGGGCATGTGCTCCTCGGAAATAGTTGATCTGGCTTTTTATGTTTCATAAAGCCACGGTGGAGTGCTCCTGGGCCCTGTGGCAAGTGGCTACTGTACTATTAGACAGCGAAAGTCTGAAACAAATTTGATCAGGTCACTCCCCTGGGTGGGAACATGTTGGAGACTCTTTCTGCTTTGTTTCCTCTTAACTATGACTTTTCTTTGTTAAAAATCTAACAAGCCACCACCAGTGCAAGGTCTCTACTCACAGCTTCTTCTCCAGCTCTTGGAATGGCAGGTGCCTTCTTGTCATTCAGGTCTGTTTGTTCAAGTGTCCTTTCCTCAGAGAAGCCCTTCCAAGCATCCCCCAGACAGTGTAATATGCTCTAGGCCTGAAAAACACCAATCTGAGCTGTCAGTAGGTCTTACTCTGCCACCTCTATGGCTGGCCCAGAGTCTCAAGGCCTCGCTCATGGTGACAGGCTTTTTTTGTACCTGCGTGTCACATGAAGAAGGAGAAGGAGAAGTAGAAGAAACTGCTAAAAAAAGAAAAAAATGGAAAGTTTTCTCTTTTGAAATTATTTGGCTTTAAGTTGACTTCAAGAAATTTCACATTTATGATATTTATGTATTTATGATTAGCTTGAACTCTTGGCAATCATTGGCATACTTGGCAAATTTTGTGATTTGAGTAAATCTAATTTTCAAATTATTTACAAATGTAATCTGATTTAGTTTATGAATACTAAATTTAATGATGAATGCAGTTGCTACTATGTTATATTTTCTAGATGTTTAATTAAACATTCATTCAAAAAAACAAAGATACAAACTCTGAGTACTCATGAGTGCATCTCCGGGAAGGATGGCACTGAGGATGTGATTTATATCATTTGAATTTGTCATTCAAAATGACACATTGGAAGACTGTAATTCATAGACTCACACTCTCGACACATGAGGAGGAATGACCTAGACTGAATGAAGCTAGGAAGCTTCCTCACTGCACCCCAAGAGAAATTTGCTCATCTACATAGCAAAAATAGCTGTATTATTAAACAGATGGATTGTGTGTCTTATGGACATTTTGGATTGTGTAACCATGAAGAGATCTCACCCTCTTCTCACTGTCTTCACAAAAAGCTTAGAACCAAATTTGGGATTTGCAGTATATTTAACTCCACTCTTCTTGAATTATATTTTGATTTTGCCCTTTGTTCTTTTACCTCATACTGATTTTTGTGCTACTTAGTAGATTTTTTGTACTCTTATTAACAATTTCACATCATTCCTGGGACAAAGTATATTATTTAAAAAGTAATCTTTCATTCACTCATCTCTTCAGAGTTCATGAATCTTCAGCCTATACGTGGAAGTCCCTAGGAAGGATATGTCCAGTGTTGGGACTTACAAAAAGAGCCTGTAGCACAGTGGTTATGGCACTGGCTGCATGCACCAAGGCTGGCAGGTTCAAACCTGGCCTGGGCCAGCTAAACAACAATGACAAATGCAACAAAAAATCCAGGCATTGTGGTGGGCACCTGTACTCCCAGCTACTTGGGAGGCTGAGGCAAGAGGATCACTTAAGCCTAAGAGTTAGAGGTTGCTGTGAGCTGTGACACCAGGGCACTCTACCCAGGCCAACACAGTGAGACTCTGTCTCAAAAAAAAAAAAAGAAAGAAAGAAAGAAAGAAAGAAAATAAAAGAGAAGAGAAGAACCAGATTACCTACATTTTAAGGTGAGAACAAAAGAAGGAACTGACCACAGAAACTAGAAAGAAATCACAAGACAACCCTGACAGAATTGTTCCATAAAAACAAAGGAAGAAAATTTAACTGTGAGCCAGATACTACTGAGACATTAACCACAGTGAGGTTTGAAGATGACTGAGAGCCAATCAATGGACTGAGAGTCCATCAATGGGCGAATGAGAGCCCATCGATGGACGACTGAGAGCTGGTGCCTAGGGCAATCTCATGGACTTGGTGGAATCGGTTGCCTGATTCCCAAAGAGTGAGACAAGGTACTATATAACCAAATCAAATGTACCTCCATAGTAATCTGGAAAAAAAAAAAAAAAAAAAAAAAAAAAAGAATGATTCATGGCAAAAAATAAAGATAATTCTTGTGAGACATTTGATTGAGATGGGAATGGAAGACATAAAAATCCAGTCAGTGGTTAACTTTTGATCAGAAATGAAGTTATTTTTATATAGAAGAGATTTAGAATTGTTAGGACTATGGGGAAGGACTGAATTGAAAGGATAGGATAAAAGAACAGCAAAGAGGTGGCCGAGTAACAGCTTCCCTGCAACTGGGCACGGCGAGTCTAGGAAGACAAGACTCCAGGCATCTCTGGCCGGTGGGATCTGCCTATAATCATCCCTTTGAGGATAAAGGAAGCCAGCAAGGGACTTCTGGACCCCAAGAGGACGACAAAAACAGTGGAAAACTGGCAAGTAATTGCGTGTGTTCCATCGACCTAATCACACCAGCAACCGTAAGTACAAGCAGCAGTGAGACTGCAAACCGGAAAGGCCTTACCTGTGAACTGTTTTGGTGCTCTTGGACTTGGCACTCAGTTGAACTGCCTTGGGGAGAGCTTGAGCAGGAGTGTGGAAAACTTTGGGCATTCTCTGGGGCCCCAGACTAAGCCACTGAGCTGGGTGCAGGAAGCCATTGTGAAACAACTGCCCCAGCAAGCTCCGCACTCTGGGTCCTTGAGCAATGATCGGGTGGGACAAAGTAACCTACTGACTGAGCTGCCTAAATATGGGGGCTGAGCTGCTTTACAGCCTTAATCCTTAGGGCAGAGTGAGACGTTTTTGGCACACTGGAGCCTTGGGCTGTTGCCCTGGGTAGAGTGCCGTGATGTCACAGCTCATAGCAACCTAAAACTCCTGGGCTTGGCGCTGCTCAGACCTCCATAAGAGTTGTGCAGCGACCCCCGACTGGTGACCCATACCCACCGGGCCTCCGCATTCCCTGAACAGGAACTGCAGGAGCCATGCAACCCTGCATCCTCCCTCCTGTGTCCTCCCAGACTGCACACTAGCCCATTCATCTGCCCAGGGACTCTAGTAGCTGCATGTCCTTTGGAGCCTTCCCTGCCTCTAAGGAGAGCCCTTCTCCTGGCAGAGACTGCTGGAGACTTGGGCTCTCTGTGCCAAAGTCAGTGGGTGCCAGGCACTCCCAGAACCATGTGCACCACCCCCAGCCCTGTTGCTGGATCCAGGTGTGTCACACACCAGAGCTGCTTCCACAACCAGAACTCCCTAGCTAGAGCAGCCCCAGAGGAACTAACCAGGGTCATTCCCTACAAAAATCCAGCAACAATAGAGTAATCCCGCTGGGGTCTAACTTTGGAGAGACACCTCCCCAACTCTGAGGAAGGCCAGAGGAAATGGTGAAAAATAATCATGAGATGAAATCAACAGAAAACCTCTGGCAATATGAATAATCCGAGTAGATCAACTCCCTCAAGGATCAATGCAGCAGAAACAGCACAAGACCTCATGCACAAACAGATAGCTGAGATGTCAGAAATTGAATTCAAGATCTGGATAGCAAATAAGATTGAATTAGAATTCCAAAAGTTATCTAAAGAATTCAACAGATTCAAAGACCAAATGACCAAAGATTTTGACACATTGAGACAACAAGTTGCATCCCTCAAAGATCTGAGAAACACAGTAGAATCCCTCAGTAACAGAATGGAGCAAGCAGAAGAAAGAATTTCTGACATTGAAGACAAAGCTTTTGAACGCTCCCAAACCCTCAAAGAAGAAGAGAAATGGAGAGCAAAAAC